>CM074804.1:5687601-5771174 GCA_037447605.1 Zygnema circumcarinatum
CACAAAGCCATTTCATATATACAAGGTTTCGAATTTTGTAAACGCATATCGTCGAGTTGTTGTGTGTCCGGTTCTCTCGATGTACTGGTCTCTACACATTTTACAATTTCGTACAAGTTTACAATTGTCTCTTGGTTTCAAATTGTGGCTTGTGTCTTGTGTGATACTGTGAGTTCCTTTTTTTGCCTAAGGGTCGGGCCGCGCCTTCACATGCGCGAACTGAACGCGCAAGGGATTGCGTACTACGCGTACGCGGCGGCTAAGCTGCCTTCGAAACCACCAGGACCACTCCCTCTCCAAGCGGCGGCTTAGCCGTTGCGTTGCTTTTCACGCAACGGCGAATGCACTCCATGCGAATGCCTTCCTGGCGGCATCGTGTCCGCCCATTTCATCGACGGTTCTTCGCGAGCTGCGAAATCGAGCATAACTATGGTTATTGCAACCAGGCAGTTCCTTAACGCCTTCCGTACAGCTATAAGGATCTGCGCCGGGCCAAAAAATACGGCCAAACGTCTGCGAAATGAAGAATAACGCCCCGTATTTCGCGCGCGCCGTGCCGCTCCGCGCTCGCGCCGCGACCAATCAGCACACGCCGTCTACGGCCCTGCGTCGCGGCCGTACCGCCGCGTGCTTCTCCGTACTGCGGGCACTACTGTACTGTATGCGCACCCCTTTGGACAGACCCTAGCCCGTAATCCTACGACCCTGGCTCTGCCATGTAGACTCCCAAACAAGAACAAAAACATGCTCCCATGAACAATGTGGCACTAACTAATGTACACTAACACTTGGGTACCCACGTCACTCTGCGCCAGAATTCGATCATGTGTTGGACCCTAATCTTCTCCTCTAGCGTCAGCCACTCCACCGCTCGCACACTCCGCAGAAACTCCAATGCCAAAAGCGTGAACCCGCAAACCTCCATCTTTGTATATCCCACCTCTCCATATGCACGTAAGGCATCCAACAATCGGCAGCCTTGTCAGGAAGGCCAATCACGCTACCTATGCACACATCCGTGTCCGGATGTATGTATACTCCCGCCCGTGTGGGTAGGGGAAGAATTCTGTACTGGGGCTTGGTGAGAACGCCGGTGTCTCTTGAAAAACGAATGGGACCGCCGGTAAGAACGGGCAGCCATCTAACGGGGGAAGATTTCTCACAGAATGAGGCCACGATGATGTCTGATCAGCATGCAGCAGCTTGACGGGGCGCGCATAGTATGTTACCCCCTCACTTTCCTCCACCTCCCAACTGCGTCCAGACACCGCCATCCCCGAGCAAACAAAGACCAGGACGGTCGTTGGACTCAGCGCTTTCCAAAATCTTCAAAGCATCGGAATCTGGAGG
This sequence comes from Zygnema circumcarinatum, assembly GCA_037447605.1. Lineage (NCBI taxonomy): Eukaryota > Viridiplantae > Streptophyta > Zygnematophyceae > Zygnematales > Zygnemataceae > Zygnema > Zygnema circumcarinatum. Next base: position 5,688,952 of record CM074804.1, read on the forward strand.
GGCACCTGCATTCCTGTTGCACTCCACTTCCTTCCGAGGTGCAGGGTTACCAAGTTCCTCCTTAGTCGTGATGGCAACCCCCACCCCATAAGCTTCTCTGAGAATCCTACGCACCTCGTTTCGCGTGTGTCACTCCCCTCTGTAGCCTGTTCTCCTCCTATGCTTTGTCCTCCTACAGTTGCCATCTCCTCTGCTGCTCCTGCGATGCAGCTCGCCTCATCAGTCGTTCACCTATTTCTTCGATTGCTTTTGCTCCTTCCACCTCTTGTTTCACCCTGCAAAAAGAACATGGGACGGAATCCCCGGCCAAAACGGCGTGTACACAGAACTCGCAGGCTGGTTCTTCAGAGACAGTGAAAGAATCGGAGCCTATCGACATCCGCCATTTACGACCACCTTTGAGGCTGCAAGTTTAGAGATTGTGGCTTCTTAGATTGCCGAGTCCCTTGTTCTCGTCACCGAGCGACTGGAGTATCTGTGCGTGTTCTTTGGTTGGGGTCGTGAGCAACATTTTGTTTGCATGATTCAGCTATGCTTAGGGTAGTGCAAGGGAACGGTGATCAGAGGGCGCTGCAGGTGTGTCTTATTCAAATTCCTTAAGAGCAAGCGCAGACTTACTCCTATGTAGTGGCGCTCCTAGGTTTTTTGGGCCCACGGGTTGGACTCTTCGAATCCACCTGTCTGCTGAGCCTCATTTGTCTCAACACACTGTCCGCATTTGAACTCGACGGAAACCATCGGCTCAGCTTCCTTTGGGCGTTGGTCGAAGAACGCAGTGTCATTACTCCCTTTTTCCCTCAACCTTTTCCTATTCCACCTGAGTGGCCTCTTTACACCTGTCCTACATTTGAGGGACCGTACCATGAGATTTGGCTTTGGGAGCAGGGTCCGCGGACGTTTCATTCGACTCACATGTTCCTCGAATTCCGCGGGGATGAAGGTAACGGGGCGGCGAGTATGCCCGTTAATGATTTACATGCAGCTATGGAACTGCAAGTCGATGATGCTCACATCATTCCTTACGTCAATTATTAGTCAGGAACAGCTTCTCCTCTCGCTTTGTTTTGTGTGCTATTCAGATCTGGGAGTGTTTTTTGTTATTCCCTTTTCAAAATGCCTTCCTTTCAGTCGCGCAGTGGCGCTCCGGCATGCCCCCCTCCCAGTAGCAGCGCTGTTGGCCGGCCTCCGCGACCGCGAGTGGGCGCCGTCCTGTACGGACCACGGCGCCCCGCTCGACGGCGCTCGACGGCCCCGCGCCGCGCCCGCTGCCGCGCGCGCCCGCCGACCGTCCGATGGGGCACTCGCTTGCGGACAGATATCGACTCGCGAACTGGGGGGGACCGGCGGGATTGGGCACAGCGCGCCCACGTGGCAGGCTCTGATTGGCTTGCGGCGCACGCAAACAAAAAAACCAGCCGTGCCCTGTACGGACGGTTCCTGAGAGCAATCCGTCCGTCCGTCCGTCCGTCCGTCCGGTCGGCACTGACTGTTTTAGCGAGGGAGCTCAGTTTGAGCACGGGCGGGCCGCAGGGTAGCGCTGTGGGGGGGAAGGGAGAGAGAGAGAGAGCGAGAGGACGAGAGAGAGAGCGAGGGAGGGGCCATGGCTGCCCTCCGCGCAGGCACCGCCGCCATTGCAGGCTGGGCGAAGCTTGCCGAAGCTCCCGGTCCTCTTGAGAGCCGCAGTAGGGAGGCCTGTGTGGGTGAAGGGGAGGCCCGGGCGGCAAGACGGAGAGGCGGAGGCGTGGGTGAGAGGGAAGCGGAGGGGAGGTGTACTGTGAGGGCTGCGGCGGGGAGTCTGACGAAGGGGCTGCAGGCGCAGGCGCCTCCTGGGGGCTCCGCCGCCTCGTGCTGGTGGCTCATGGCGGGACTGGCGCGGCCAGACGAGCCTGCGTCCTCCTCGCAGCCCTGCTTGCCGAGCTCTTCAAGGCACTCGCTCGCGCAGGAGCGCGCGGGTGTGAGGGACTCTTCTCCATACGTAAAAGCTTCGACCATCGCAACTCCAGGCTCAGCGTCCTCGTCAGAATCGCTCGCCGCAGATGGCAACGAGAATGAAAAGGGAGCAGCAGTGGAACCTGCCGAATCGCATGCACCGAGTAGGTCCCTGTTTCAACTCATGTGCAGCGATTAAGTTGTGTTGATTTCTACCCGTGTTCTCTTGAATTGAAAGAGTTGTCCTTATGCAAATCAGTGTACACGGTACAGTCGGTCCTCCCAATAAATGGGCAACGCCTTGACTCTAGCAGACTTCCGGAATGCCCTCCTTCACAACTGAGCTCATAGGTTCTTGCAGTTAAATGCCAGTTTTCCACCCAATGCCCTTTCTACTCCATGATCAACGTTATGTAGTTGTGTTTGCTTATTTTTTTTAGAGAAATGCAACTTAGTCCAAGAAAATGCGTTGAAGCTTGAGACAATGGCAAGGCACCGATTTCAGGGTTTTAGAGTGTATTGAATCAGCATTTTGATTCAAGCATTTGCTGGTGTTTGCTCATGCGTGTGTTCGTTTTTCATGAGTTTCCAGCTCGTCCGACTGCCCATAACGCTGCATGCGCACCAGATATGGTGCTGGAACCGGGGGAAGGAAAGGATTAGCGTCACAACAGTCCAACACTGCTTTTCCTTTAGAAAGTCCCAAGGTTGGGATTGATAGCATTTTGCTATCAAACTCTGTGTTCTCACCGATGATGAAGAAGGCCAGCTTACTGCTAGTGCCCTTTGTCCCGAGCTGAACCCCCCACCATTGGCTCATGATGAAGCCTTAGTCTCGTGTCCGCTCGACTGATTTAGTCGGCCATGGGCCATTGTGAGTATGCAGAGCCTCTCTCTATCACTGATCTCCAATCAAAGCAGATCTCAACTTCTCTGCGGGTCGCATATCAGGTATTCCTCCATTCTGGTTCTATACAAACTGCTCACCCTCACCCTCACCCTCTTTATTAGAAAACTGCTTCCTCCTTTTGTCCCTGCTCAGTAGAGAATATGCAACTTGATCGCATTTTCTCGTGGCTTGATAATTTCCTGCATTTTATCTCTTTTTGTCTTATGAGGGCGAAATTTTTGGGCTTTGATGAACGAGGAGTGCGCCGTTTTAATGCTGGGTTTTCCTTTGGATTTGACAGGGGGTTCCTGGAGCTTACAGCGAAGCAGCAGCAGTTAGAGCATATCCTGACTGTGAACCGATTCCTTGTGAGCAGTTCGAGGCTGCATTCCAGGTGATTTTTTTTGGTCTGAGGGATTAGACCGAACGATGGTAAATACAAATGATGCACCATGTCTTTTTGACATGGTCGTCGTATTTGTGAATAAGTCGAGATTTTCCACAGGTTGGCTGGGCTTTTGTGGCCATAAGACTCTCCTTCTGCTTAGCCATTTGACTGTCCATGGACTGTGTTTTTTCTACCGGCGGAATCATGTTTTAGATTGTCCCTTATTTTTGGGGTCAACCTTCAGTTTAGTTGCAATGCCACCTTTCCATTATTGCTAGTGTACCCCAAATGAAGATTTGATATGCGATGGGGTTGTTGGAACTGACTGAGGGGAAGCTTGACCTCCTTTGACCTTCAATGTGCTTCTGGAGAATCTAGAAGTCCAGCCTGCTTATCATCACCAACTGCTTTTCCGTGCTTGCCATTGCAGGCAGTTGAGCTTTGGCTAGTAGACCGTGCCGTTCTGCCATTTGAAAACTCCCTTGGAGGCAGCATCCACCGCAACTATGACCTCCTATTGCGGCATCGTCTGCACATCGTGGGAGAGGTCCAACTGGCAGTGAACCACTGCCTGCTCGCGCTGCCCGGCACCGACATTACCGACCTCAAGCGTGTGTTGAGTCACCCGCAGGTGAGCGGCAGACTGCTTCATTGCTGCCGCACTGTAAGGAGGAAGGGGTCCTGCGGATAGCGACATAGCCGGGGCACTCATTAGGTTCTGAGGTACACCATACATAGAGGAAACTATTCTGTTGGCTCATCGGCAAGGGCAAGTTGGGTGCACACTGCTTGTGTTTTTGGGACTTTGCACGTTCAAGTACTGGCATGCTCCTTGCTGCCACGGCATCTGCTCTTCTGAGTAATGTGGGGTGTCTCGCTTGACATCCTTTAAGCTTGTCAGCACCTTAGTTAGGAAAACAAACTTGTTTCTGGACTTAGATATGCACTGATTTGCGTTTAGCGGATGGCAGGCTTTGGCGCAATGTGAGGCGACCCTTTCCAAGCTTGGCGTCACCCGCGAGTCCGTACACGACACCGCCGGGGCTGCACAGGTGCAACGGTTGGCAGGACTGCTGCTTGATTGAAGAGAGCGCAGGAGGAATGAGGGCAGGGCTTGAAGGATTAGTGCACTACCTTTCACCTATTGCCGATGAATCTTTTCTTCACCTCTTTGAAATAACAAAGACTTCTTTGAGATAATGCAGATGATTGCAGCGCAAGGGATGAAAGATGCGGGTGCCATTGCTAGTTCTCGTGCTGCTTCGATATATGGCCTTGACATTTTGGCGGAGTTCATTCAGGTGATGGGAACTAAGGTTGATGCTGAATGCTGTCGTTCTTGCAAGTTCATTTGGAGCGCTTAGTTTCCTTGGGGCCGGAAAAAGTGTTGAAATGGTTAAGTTTCTCTCTTTTCTCGTTTACTTTCTTGTTGGGAAGGCGGAACCTTACAAAGTCCGCCACCCTACCTCCCTCCGATTGTTGATTATATACATTGTTCTGAATGCAAAGGTATTCCATCTGCTATAAATCGACAAGTCTTTTCTGTTCTCTGAAGGGGAGAAGCCCTTTTCATGATCTGATGTGTTCGTTTCGCGGATGGTGCTATGTTCAGGACGACCCCGACAACATCACACGTTTCCTGATTTTGGCCCGAGAGCCAATTTTTCCCGGGACAGACCGTCCATTTAAGGTGTGCTTTGGCTGACATCATCCTGCTGTTGGCACATCTAGATGTGGATTGATCCCTTGAGCTGGTGTTGAGTATGCACATTTGGTTATCCGCCGCTGTTCATCGTCTGACAGTGAGTGATTCTGGTAGTGGGTAGACGAGCTACACGAACAAGCTGTGCCTTTTGGAATTATCTAGTTATATTTTCATTTTTCCTGGGGACTTTTGTCAGTTTATATTCTGAGCTGGCCTTAAGGAGAATGGTGATGATGATGGGGCCAGATCTAGGGAGGGCATGACCAGTATGGAGTGAATTGTTTGCCACTGCAGACAAGCATTGTGTTCACATTGGAGACTGGTCCAGGAGTACTTTTCAAGGCACTTTCAGTGTTTGCACTGCGTGACATCAACCTCACAAAGGTGCGTTATTGACCCTCTCAGATGTAGAATGTGGTCGGCATGCATAAAAGTCAAGCTTAAATTGAACTCTTGATGTTATAAGTTGGACTTTACTTTTCGGCAAATGCTCAATGTGTGAGAGTTGCTATACTGAGTATATGTTTCCCAACGATTTCTAGATTTATGCGTGTACATTTTACAAGTCACCTTCAACTAACTCAAGCAACAACAATGGCAATTTCGCACTTCTGCTTGCTTATTTGTGTATTATTCTTTTTGTTCGCTTTCTGCTCAGTAAATAGTAGGACTGAACTTGGGGATTCTGCCTACTGTTTATCTAACGCAGCAGCTGGAAATTATTTTTTCTAACAGAGAGCTTGTATTGGAGAGCTGTGACAGATTGAGAGCAGGCCGCAGAAAAATAAGCCTTTGTCGGTGTTCTCAGGGGAGCAGATGAATGGCAAAACAGAGTGAGGATCTGATCTGGACCTGAGGGCTGTTTTTGCACTTTAGCAATTCCCGACGTGCTGATCTGCGTTTGTGTCTATGCTGACATAAGCTGGGTTACAACCTTTCCTATTGTCCTTTTGTGTGAATACTTTATGAAAGGTGCTTTGCGTCCAGTTTTCTTCTCATGTTCAGGCTATGCTCGTGAAAGTGTCTTTTTAGGTCCACATTTATGGCACAGCTGTCGGGTCACATGCACAGAAGCTAATAGATTGAATATCGGCGTGGGAGCAGTGCTTTGATGAGGGAGGCGGCAGACAATGGCTATCGCTTGTTCGATTATCTCTTCTACATTGATTTTCAGGCGTCTTTGGCTGAACCCCGTGCACAAAACGCACTTCGACACTTACAGGTATAAAATTCTCTCCTCGACTCTTTCCCACTTCTTTGTTAGCATTTAACGTGCACCTCTTTTGGCGAGCTGTTGCGGAAGGAGGGGTATGGTTGGAGTCATTAGAAATGTCATTGGCATGAAATGTAGCTGAGAGTAGGATGTGTTGAGCTTTCGTTTGTGTGACTCGGTCAGTGTAGGTCTGGGATGCATGATAGCACGCCTGCAGAAAAAATGCGCGCAGAACAAAGAATGGACACGGGGACGGCATTGATGAGGGTGTGGCAAATCATGGACTGCAGGAGTTTGCGCCCTTCTTGAGAGTCCTGGGAAGCTATCCGATGGATGTCAGCCCTAATGCAAAGCTGTGACGAAGACTTTTTGGACAAGGTGGAGCGTGGAGCTTCTGGAAGAGGCGAGCAATGCCGAAGACTTACTTTCAAACCATTCGGAGACTCATCCCGACGAGATGCTCGCACATATGGATCAGCCGCAGAGGCCGCCCCCCCTTACGCGTCATTATGTTACCCGTACAATACCTATGGCAGGTCTAGTACTCAAAGTTGGCTAGATTAGTCAGGAAGATAGTAGATAGTTTGTAGGGGCCGCAGTAGAGACGACAAAAGGCCGTTGGGGAAACAGAAAGAACTGCAACTTCATCCGTGGTCAAGTGTTCTCTCGGCCTTTGCCATGTCTCTGCTCCCAATTTTGTCCATTTTCTCCATTCGAGCTGTAACTCTTCCATCCAATATTTACTTGAGATTCTTCAGTCACTTAGCTAAATCTTTGCAACAGGTCGATGTGAAGGATGCACAGTCATCCCTTTCCTTTCACCGGAGGTCACTTTCGGTCAAAGATGAAAGGAAGCAGGTCTGCTGAGAAACATGGTACAGCCATTCAAGCAAAGGATGCGAATATAATACTGTCGCTATTCATATCCGTGGATGCAGATGTCAAAAGGTGGAGCAAGGAAGCACAACTAGGAAGAGTGACAACAAAAAACGTGGTAATTGGCTTATAGAGGTCGCAACACAAGTTGGCGTGTGGATAGACAGATGCTATATTCACACCACTACTTCGAGAGAGCCCTCTGCAGCTTCAGTGGATAGACAGCCTCCGATTATTTTAAAATCCCCACAATTCCAGCTTTTGCAGTCACCTTAAAGAATGAAAAACAAATGCATGAGAATTCTAATGTCGGCCTCAACCCGGCCCCCCTTTTCAGCCCTCCGCACAGGCAAGTGCAACGCAGCAGTCGGGAGGGGTCCCTACGTGAAGATGGTGACGACATCTCTCCTGTAGCCCCTGACCATGAGGAGGCGCGGAATGCCGTCCACCAGCAGGTCCATGTACTCCATGTAGCAGTAGGACGGGTGGTTGAGGGGCGGCGGGGGCAGGCTCACCAGCACCACCGCAGCCATGCGCGAATAACGCATGATGATGGAGTTCAGCTTCAGCGTCGTGTACAGGAACTTGTTCACCTTCTGCTCGTTGAACAAGAGCTGAGAACTGCCGTCGGCGTTGTCCTGCTCTAGCTCGCTGAGATGAGCGGCAATGTGCTTCCTCGCCTGAAGCACACATTGGAAATGGCATCAGAAAAACAAAAGTCAAAAACACTTTGAATACAGAAAACAAGTCGAGGGTTCGTCTGAAGGTCTTCCAGGTCAGGGTCTTCAGTATGACCACAGGAGGAGAGGCCAATGTGACTCGGGAGAACCACCCTATACTCACCTTTGAGAATGACTCCATGGCTCCTTGCCTCGCCAGCTCTGCTTCCGGTCCCTCAGTATCAGAAACCACATCTTCCCATGCCTTCATGGTTACCACGATCACATCCGCCTGCATCCGCAAGTCGTACAGAAACTTCCGCACATCTGTCTTCAGCTCCTCAGCCTCTGAATCCTCTTCTGCGATGCAAAACACCTGTTGATCCAAGAGTATGCTTAACAGTTAGAACGAACTCGACTTGAACTCGTGGATGCCTATAGTTCAGTGTGGCGGGCGCCACTCCCTCCAATTCACCCTACACTGATGCCCATCTTTGTTCCTAAAGTTCAGAATGTAGGCGAGGTCCATTGTGCTATTGATTGTTCAGCGAGCATACGTCACATGTGGAATCCGGGGGAGACCTGCTTGTACGTGATTATTGCCTACCTGAATTTTGCAGCTTTCAAAGCACTCCTTGGCACGAAGTAGCTGTGAAAGCAGCAGCATTATGCCTCCATCACGCACTATCCAGTACAGGTCGATTGTGCCATACTGCTTCTGATACTCGCCCGGCCACTCGTCCAGGCCCTTCACGATGACACACGCCTTATTGGCCGTATTGCAGTCGTTGATGATGTTCGTGAAGGTGTCTGGGATTTCACTGCATCGCAAGGGAGGGGTACGGGTCAGAAGAGCCACCACTCAACTTGTGCACGTTCTTATCAAATAACTAAAAGTTCAAGCGTTTCCTTAGGTGATAATGTCGATTGGCAGATAGAACGCCTATTAATAGATCAAGAAGATCTCAAGAAGAAGCAGGCTCCCTGTAGCCAAACAATCTTATAAAAATCAAACTTGGGAATGCCAAATCCCCGAAAGAGCGATATTCCACTAAAAGGGAACGCCACTAAACATTCAATCTGAGCATTCACGAGACCAACTAAACGGACATATTTTAGTCACGAGAAAACAAGAACTTTAGAACAGCTTAGCTACACGGACGGCCAGCTACCACGAATCACAGCCAGTTAATTCACTACCACATCAGGTGCATTTACATTATTGGCGCCCTACGAAATCGTTCGTCATGAGTGAGAGCAAAGGGCAGACAAACCTGTAGCGCTCCTCTCGCCAGATCTCTGGATATCGCATGCAGACCATGTTGGGCTTCAGGTTGCCCAGACCCATGCTCTGCAGGATAGTTCGAAATCCCACAGTCATGCTTTCCGCAATGATCACTTCAGCCACCCCTTCACAGTTCCGGTGATCAATGTAGCTCGATAGCAGATGGGCTGCATGGCGTGCATCCTCCACCTTATCCCTGCACCCATTTATTCACTTCAAGGGTTTGTTACTGCAAAACGACAAGACAGACGGTTGCACGACAGATACAACATGGCCTCTACAGTCATATTCAGCATTTCCCTCATTACCTCCTCGGTGGATGTAATGCACCACTATTTAGAGTTGTTAACCTCTCAAACTCCCATAATTTCTTACAACAGCAAAAGCCCACCTGCCTCACTTTGCAGGAACTAAGGGTCCCAGTTCCCATGCGGAAGCAATTCACCAATTCCTTGCCTGACATAGAGAAGGAAGCCTACTTGAAAGTTCCCTCGAGGATGCTGAGGAAGATCGACATTCCGCGGCCCTTCTTCTTCATGCAGTTGGCAAACTCCGCAAGCTTCGGGTGGCAGGGCACGTCCGTTGGCAAAATGCCCCACGGCTTGCAGTAAATGAGAGGAATAGGGTACCAATTCTTGGGATGGACTTGATTGGCTGCACGAAAACAAAGCATGCAGCATCAGTCCCCATACATAATTCAGCTTACCGCACCAAGATTACACTAAACCAGGACAAGAGAATCTGTAGTTTATCATTCTCACTCTTTTAATTCCTGGTCTTTGCAAGCTTCTTACTCCTCTTGCATATTCACAGCTTCACGAGTGCAAAAAAACGTGGAAGGATTTAGGACCCTTCAAAATGCAATAGACATTGTCGTCTGACACGCCATGGTTAGCGACATTGCAAAACTGGCCTTACTATTAGAATGATGCCAGGGTCCTGAAAATTTACCTGGCGCATTTTAATGTTCTAGAATGCCAAATCAGCCATAAAATATTGTATGCATGTGCCGAAGTGTTATTAGATCTACCTCACACTGGCACTGCCCTCTAACAGTCTGGTCTGATTTCCAATACAGGGCATACCAACACTTTTCATTGCTCTTGCTTTCGTACATAGCCTTTAGGTTATCTTGCACCTATGGCACTTTCGGGATAAAACATCACGACTCCTATTCTGCACAACACACGAATCAATGAGAACTCGAACGAGCGCATTTCTCAATGCAAAACACTTCCAAGCCATGACTTCTAGTACGAAAGTTCACCTCCAAGGGAGCGCAAACTTCGCAGGGCAAGCTGGAAATAGGCGCTCTTGAAGCCATCTCCCCAGTCGCCTGCCTTGCCCTTCAGGCTGACGTAATAGTAGATGAGGACAGCAAGGGCCAAAGCGATGAGGGTGAAGTACCAAGAGATCAAGAACATAATGACTGCAATAGTCATACATACAAACGAATCAGAAAAGCATCACTGTGCATGAAAGTAAAAACGGCGAACGAAAATGCATTTAGCCGCAAGAACCTCGCCTTATTCCGGCACTGTGGGCATTTTGGAGGCAATTTCGCAAGCTTTGGCGACATCTAACCATGCTTCCAAAGCCCAGGCTGCCACCTCCTAGAGACAATCGGAAACATGGCGAAACAGTGTTGGAAAAGCTCGCACCAATGCACAATGTTGCTCCCACAAGGGAGGAAGCCCAGTGATGAAACTTCCAACGAGGTCGCCAGCTCGGCGCATCGAGAAGGTCAAGGAGGAAGCAGGAGAGGTTGACCCCGCAGTAGCAGAGCAAGAAAAACATTGTGATGACAGGGGTGATGTAGTCCAGGTTGCCGATCACCACACATCCGCAGCAAATGAGAAGCGTGAAGGCGGTGGCGAAGTGCGGCTCATGGCCGTCCGGTACGCGGAAGAAGGTGAGCACGGGGAGGATGTCATCGTTGGCTATGGCTGCAAGCAGCCGCGGGGCGCCCATGAGACTCTGAAGGGCCGCCCCCAAAGTGGAAAGTATGATGCCGATTTGGACTACTGCCGGAACAGGCCACGCCACAGTTGCAGTCAGCAACCTGCCAAACACAAGAAAAGGGGGGGGGGGGGGTGTGGGGTGAGGAGGGGGGAGGGGAGGGGAAGGAGAAACAATAACAAAGCAGATGTAAGTCATTTCCAACCTTAAGGAGCGGGGAAAAGGAACATGTCAGATGTGTTGTTCATGGTAGAAGGATGGATAATGTAGGGGTGATGCATAAGAAGAAATTTGAGAGCAGACTTGAGTTCCAGGAGGAAGCCATATAGCCACGTTTAAGGGAGCACATTCATAGACGATGCTCTGGGTAGCCGCAACAATTTGATGTTGCGATTCTTAAACCACGGGACTGATGCAGAGCCTTAGCGCCACCTACCGATCTGTGAGAAGCTCGTTCCTTGTTGCAACAGCCCCAAACATGCACACAGCGACCACATATATGCTGGTAGTCATGAAGATGGCTGACAAGGTTCCCAGCGGTATGGAACGCTGCGTGTCCTTGAGCGAAGCTGAGCGGTTTGAGCCGGCCATGATGCCCGTCACAGCTGGGAAGAAAAGTCCACACAAGGAACTGGAGTCCCCCAGAACCCCAAGGGATGTCCGTCAAGTGCAGCGCATGCAAGTCCGAAGATGCAAGTTCATCAATCTCAGAACTAAAAGCGCGTAGTAAAGTACTTAGGACGGGTCGTGCAAACGACAAGCTGAGATGATGGCGACAAGAAGGAATATAAACAAGAAAGGAGGTGATCAATACTGAGAGTCAAAAGCAAAATAAGCAAGAAGCAAAATATGTGTTTTCACAATTAAGGTCTACTTCGTTGTTCACTAGAATGAGACAGGCTGTTGTCCACACAGGTTAAGCTCCGCAACAACTTCTAGAGGATACGTTTGCAAGGACACCAAAGGTTGACCAAAACCAATCTAATGGGAGTAACAAGAATTTGCTGCTCGGCATATGGCGATCTAAGGGGGGAAAGGAGAACAAAAGTGCAGCTGAATGGAGGACAAACCTGAAATCCCAATAGTAGCCACCACTGGCATTGCCAGTGGCATCAAGCTCAAGTGGGATGCCATTCTGATTGGTCCGTTGGTATGCGGATCCCCAATTGCTCCTAAAAGTAGACCATCTCAGCCCAGTAATGCCGGCTGCAGCAGAGGACTCCGCTTTGAGGTCAGACACGAAAGTGATACTATTTCCACTACTCTTCTCATAGGAAGTAGCACATGTTCTAATAGTTAGGCTCACACTTCCAGAATCTTTACCTACCACTGATGACTCTTAACAACTCACTTTCCAACCGAGGATCAGCCAGATTAGCATCAATTCAAAAAGTAAAACTTTTGTGACTTCGACCATGGACTACTAGCGATAAATAATGGGACGCTACTCGGTTGTCATTAACCAGAGGTTCTATCAGTCCAAAAGGACGCTAGTAGACAGAAGGCCTGCTTAGTGAAATGACGTAAAGATAGTGGAATCTTTTTCCATAAAATTCAATCAATTTTGAGAGCAAGAGCAGAGGGCTAAGTGGCAAATTACCAGACATGTCACCACGGGGTGATGCGAGCATCCCCACGAAGATAAGGACCACCGACAACAGCGAAGGTATAAGGAACGCAGGTCCAACGCGTCCCACGATCTTCACGCCACCAAAGACTATCATACATAAGATGATCGCTAAGATGACCCCATAAACCTGCATGTCATGAATGTCTGTTGTCGTCACTACGTTCACCACAGAAGCTGTCGGCGCACCGACTGGAGAAGGTGCAGCAGCCGGGTCAAGGAGGAGGTCGTGGGAATTAGCTGCAGCGACAATGACGGGAAAAACGACTGAGTTGACGTAAGATAAAAGATTTGCAAAAGGAACAAAAAATGAGCGCTGTCCTTTCAAAGACAATCAAGCACGCAAACACATAAAAACATAACATAAAATACGAAGTCGACATCCACAAATGGGTCATTAGAAATAATGAAAGCCTGCTCCATTATTACCTATCATTACCTATCAATTATTCAGCTGAACCAACACAGATTGAACACTTTCTGTCTGATTCAATTGCCTATTCTTTTTTCCCTGAATCACCTTTCTATAAAATAACTGGACTATTCGTACCCCAAGAAAAGTTTAAGGTAATGGCTAAATCCCAACTTGGTCACCACCATCGCCCGTCAGGCTATTAACAAATTTCAAGGCAATACTTGGCCAATGCAAAAGTTCATGAAGAATAGGCCTTTCTAGGAGGATGATTAACCAGTTACAGCACAAGCATACCTCCAAAGATGCTGATGCCTGGCAAGGCGTCGAGAAGAGTTTCCACAGCACCCAACACATACCTGGCCCACAAACCGACTGTCCCCCAAATATCGTAAGCCAGTTAACTAGCCCCTGTACAGCCTCAAAGTAGGCAGCGATTTCTTCCTTAAAGTGTCGTCTGACCTAGGTCTCAAGGATTGGCGCAGCTAATGCATATGCTTGCATTATGTCACTGACTGTAAACTCAGAGATCCACAACATCAATATAGTAATCAAGACTCAGAGATGGTGATGGGGTCAGCAGTTTCGCACTACGTCAAACCCCCAGGTTCCGAACTTTTCCGACTTTGACCCATGATTCTTTCATGTAAATGCTATAGCCCATACTGAAGTGGAACTGATCCAAAACACGCCAAACGAGACCTTCGGATTATAACGACAATTGTCTTTGAGCATTACAAACTCAATGGATTCATATGTTCCATAGCCATGATCAAGGTTATTTGGAAATTAGTGAAAGCATGGAATAATCATACTTAAAGATAGTATACCTATCCGACACATGACCAAAGTTTTAAGGGGTGCCACATCAAAGTCAGCATATCGTTACGCTTAAGGCTGGACTCACAGAGAACCAGCAACTGCGTTTCCGAGAAAGAAGCAAAGTCCTATGCTCACTCCAACCTCTGGACCAAGAGCTCGTCCAATCAAATAATAAGGCCCGCCTCCCTGCAGATGCACAAATAGCAGGGTCATTGAGGCACGATATTCACATTGTTAGACTTCAAGAAACCCTCAACAAGTATACGTGTCGTTGTGTGCCCCTTTTAACTCCTAACCAATCTTTCTACCCATTCAAGGCATCAGTCTCCCCAGCGTCATAACTATCCTGCACTGCACCTCAAGCATTTAGGATTGACTCGTCACATATGAATCACTCTCTCATTCAAACACAACAACAGCGGGAAACTGAGAAAGGGGGGCAGAACAGCGAAAACCACGGCCACAAAACAATGTTGATGAGACTGGAAAGAAAAATGCATATGACATCAGGACTGCTGCTTCCAGACAATACAGCCAGCTAGCATAGAGAAACAGTTCCTCGTAGAGAACCATCTCCATCATAATACTCAATGTGTTTAGCTGAATAGTGGCTACGTTTACACACAAAAGTGCAGCAGCCCACATCCTAAACAAAAGACCTACTATTCCAACGAGATTCACGAGGATCTCACCTTCATGGCACCGTTAGTAGCAATTGCACTCAGTGAAAGACCCGTAAGGAATGTGCATGAACAGCACAAGAGGATGAGCAGCAAGCTTTGGCCGACTCCCGCAATTCCGACAATCCTTCAAAGCAAATAAACAACCATTTAACATTTGGCCTGCTGTTTAATCCAATATACAACCATTTAATCTCTGACCTGCTGTCTGATCTAATATGCGGAATAGTCACGTACCATAAAAAAAACAACAAGAAAACAAGAACAAGAAAAATTCGACCAGGTTATGTGAGCGTGGCTTGCTTTCACTTCAGCATCAATGACAGAGGTTCATGAGTAGTTGGACAATTTATCCAAAAAAAAAAACTTCCGGAAAAGGACGAATACTACGTGCGATCAGTGAGAGCTGCTAAGATTCCCACTCCTTGCATTGCTTAGAATATTACCATGACAAACGAATAAACAGTATGATGCCCATGATGTTTTGAACGCAGGGTATAAGAACACCCATAAGAGTTCCATGTTTTGCTACTTTCTGATTCTGCACAATCAAGAGGAAAAATGCAGGCATTGTCATAAAATACTCTGTGACTGCTCTTCATTGAGTGGAGTCACGGTTTCTCCTTTTCCCTTTCCATCCCTCCCCGCTTCCACACATATTTTTTCAAAAGATAGTACAGCATCGCATATGCACAATACCTGGATATGTTATTTTAGAAATTAAAAGTCACCAAATAAAGTCAAGATAGAAATCTAATGACGTACAAAACATAACGTCACAAACAATCTGCCAAGAGCCAGACAACGGAGCTTACTTGATTGTTTCCAACGGAAACATGCATTTCATCTCCTTCACGAGGGCTGTAAGGTAATTGTTGACCCGCCATGCTGCAAGGAAATAAAAGTTGTTTGCATTGAGATGCGTGCTGCAAATAAGTACTACCACATTTTCCATCAAATTTATGCCATAATCAATTCGCGAATTCAGGAAACAAGCGACAGACATCCCCACAGTCCTTGCTATGCTTAAGGACTCGCCTTATTTAAATGCAGAAGTTTATAGAGAGGAAATGGGTTATTATTGGTTGACAGAATTATGAAGGGCATAATATTTTGGCATTTGCAGTAAGGGTTCGATGGTTGGCTGATAAGAAAGCCGCATGGGCACTCGTAGTGATCTGGCAAACAGCGATCAACATCATGCACTAGACGTGCCTAATGATCTTGCAAGCTTGAACAGAACCTCGATTTAGAGGCAAATGAACGGCATTATTGTTTGAGAGGAAATTGATAGCCAAGGTGAACATACGAAGCTGTATGCTAGAAGCACGAAAGATTCCCGGAACAGACTAAAAATTATCGGCATCAAAAAACTAAAATATCGCGAGAAATGAGAGAGCACGTGAGCAGACTAAAGCTGAGGAAATTCACCTTCTAAGTCCTCTGGCATCAACAAGTGGATCCAGCTCAAAAATCTCCAGTTTTGATTCCCGCTCAGCACGATCAAAATGAGATGATTCCGACATGCCGCGGCTGGTGTCATCTGATCGTCCCTTCAGAGGCGAATGTCTGCAAAAGGGAACCGCAATGTTGGCTAAAGGAAGAAACGCAGATAGTTCTCAGCTGCAGAAACGTGTGTTATCTGCACAATGTGCATGAGCATTGCATCCTGATCAGGCCGTACCGCCCGCTGCTTGCGTCTGACGGCCGATCTAGATCCACCGAAGACA
Organism: Zygnema circumcarinatum; assembly: GCA_037447605.1. Taxonomy (NCBI): domain Eukaryota; kingdom Viridiplantae; phylum Streptophyta; class Zygnematophyceae; order Zygnematales; family Zygnemataceae; genus Zygnema; species Zygnema circumcarinatum. The sequence continues at coordinate 5,705,126 of CM074804.1, forward strand.
TCTCAGCTGGAGTAAAAGGCTCCGCTTCCTTTTCGTCGTTCCCTTGCGAGCCTTTCCCGTTTTCCATTGTAGTGATCCTTGCCCTGCAAGTGCTCGCAATTGGCAGCCAAGATTACACGAAAGGCAGAAACACACGAAATGGTGATGCTTTCTGAACTCCTGAAGGTGCAGGTTCTCATGAATTTGCAACCAAAACGTGGTGGTGGGGAGGCTGTGTAGCAGCGAGGCGGTCCGCAGGGTAGGTTGGCGGCCTGACAGCGCTGCAGGCTCCGTCCCTTGCTTTATGCTTGGGGGGGGGGGGGAGGGCGGGCGCCGCGTTCAAAGCCGAGCACGCCTGGCCCCCGCCCCACGCCTCGCCCGAAGTTTCCTGCGGCCTTCCAGGCCCGGCCCTCGTCCACACGCCGTTGCACATAGCGCATCGTCACATTGCACATTGCACATTGCACATTGCACATTGCACATTGCACATTGCACATTGCACATTGCACATTGCACATTGCACATTGCACATTGCACATTGCACATTGCAACAGGGTCCACACCGTTGGGGGAGCTGCCCGGGATGGCATTTGCATAACGGCAGGAAGGCAACCAGTTTGGTCTGTCTATCAGCGGTTTCTTCTCAGATCTGCATTGTTTGACCGGTTTGCAACAGGACACAATAGGAACTTTGGCCACAAGCTTGTGGGGCACCTGATGGCGAGGTCACTAGCTCACATGGAAACTCTAATGGAATCAGAATCTCATTGGAGTGATGCACATAGAATACTTGGGGAGAGACACAAAGAAAGAAAAGTGAAATGGTTGCAAAAGGATCCCTGAATTCATGCCTATCGAGTTGCCAAATCTCATTTCGCATTTGCTCAAACATGCAATAGCCGCTTGCAAACTGCTGGAAAGAGTGACACATTCGCTGGTTTGTTGAATTGGTTCGTAGGGAGCAACTTGTGAACGTATCATTGTATCATGCACCAAATGGTTTCATGTTTCAGGATAAAGTCCACATTGATTTATGTGTAGAGGTAGATTTCTTTTTCGCATACATTAAAATCCAAGTGTTGTCTTGACATTGAGCGAACCATGTCACGGCCATTTTGCTTTTGTCCATGTACATTTGATGGCCTCGCCATCGTGAGTTCAATGAATTTTTCCCCTTCATGTAAAGGTAATTCTGGTCGAAATTTCCCATCCATTTTAGGGAAGTCAGTGGAAAATTGATGGGAAAAACTACCCAATAACAACATGGAACTTTCTACGAAAACGAGAGTGCTGTAATCTAGAACTTCCCTTCGGCATTTGGTCAGAGCATCCTCTTTAGCAGGCATACACAAAATTGAAAACTGGACACAAAAACATGCACACAATTCAATTCGGGAACAGCAAGTGTTCTGGGAGGAAATTCCAATTTCAGGTTTCACAGGGCCGTGGGGCCCCATTCCGTTGGTAGCGTCTAAGTATCGCTCGTAACATATACCGAGCGACACACTACCCCCGGTGGGACTCGAACCCACAATCCTCTGATTAGAAGTCAGATGCCTTATCCATTAGGCCACGAGGATGCGCGCTTCGTAGGGTTAAACAATTATTCATATAGTTTTCTACTGCATGTACTTCAAAAATATTTGAAAAATAGTGTCGCAAAGAGATTTTGACGCAGTTCGGAACTGTGCGACATAAAGCAAAGCGCATGTCGGCGTCCGCCGGACCGTACAGCGCCACCGCCCGAAAACGGCCGGGCGGCAGCTCAGGCTCGCTGCGCGCACGAGAATTTGTTGCCGAAAACACGCCGTGCATTTAAATTAACGGAACATATATTTAACTTTCGTTCAACAAATATTCACTCTCGTGGCCTAATGGATAAGGCATCTGACTTCTAATCAGAGGATTGTGGGTTCGAGTCCCACCGGGGGTAATTTTATGGCCCGTAATTCCGGACATCCCTTGTCCATCCGTGAACAATTTTAGCATAAGTAATCAAGTACTGATACAGCAAAAAATGCTCTCTAGAAGCATTCTCTTGCAGTTCCATGTTCCAAATGTTATTCGACATAATTGTTCACTTGGGTCCAGGTTCGTTTCTATTCTTGTATCGAAACATCAATCAGTCTGAGAAAATTGACAATTCTTACTTCCTGTTTTATAATTTGAGAATCTGGTTTTGACTTTTTTTTTGAATTGCCAAAATCTTGAAAATTGAACAGTGAGAATTTTTGGCTGTTCAAAAAAAAAAACTTTCAAAATCCAGACTTTCAAATTCGGCGTTTGATACTCAAAACTAGGAGCATGAAGCAGACCCTTACATTTTCTTTTTGCGGCTTTACAGGCATTCAAAGGGACAATGTTTATGCAATCGAGAATAAGTACAGTACATGAAAAAATACGACGAGATTCGACTCGACCAGTCGACGTGCTCCAATGCGATTTGCGAAAGTTTAAGCAAACACCGATTTCCGCTCATAGCTTTTTTCTATTACTGTCCTAGGTCCTTTGTGACCAGTTCCTTGTGGCTCCCAGAGTTGATGTTGTCCTGTCCCATTCATGCCCTCGCCATTGTGCGATCCATGGATTATGGACCATGGACCATGGACCATGGACCATGGACCATGGACCATGCCACATCCACCATGTCATCATGTTGTTGTTCGTTGTGACCCGTTGCTTGTTTGACGAGCTCGAGAACGAACTGCCGCCCTGCTCGCTCTCCCTCTCCCTCTCGCGAGGCGAGGCGTCCCGAGGCCCTCCCTTGGGCCGGGCCCTTGGGCCTCGAGGCAATGGCCTGCAACGGACGGCGCACGGTCGCTGGAGTGTGCGCAAGGCCGCAACCGCTCTTGAAACTAAGCTGCGAACCTCCCTAGCTCCCCGGATTGTGGAGCCTGACAGCCTTCGCTCAAGCCTCGTCAGTGCCCGGATATGGCGCCCCTCGTCCCCTCAAGAGAGCTATGTATCAACGGAGTGTGGGCTTCTCCGCGTTCGAACAATCGTATACCGATCATCAATCCCGCGACAGAGGAAGTAGTCGGTGAGTTTGACTCTCCAGCAATCTACCTCGGATTTAACTTTTTGTTCGAAAGGTGATGGCTTTAAGTGAACTTCAAGGCGTTTTTGCTTTTGAAAAATTAGCGTAATCGTCACGGAGGACACTGGCAGCATTCAGTGCTTGCAAGGCCTTCCAATTAAGGCTGGAATTTATAATCTTGGCTCATTTAGACAGAATGCTTTGCTTCTGTCGCGTGCAAGTGAAGACATTTCAAATCCTAGTTGGCTATAGCAAGCGAATTTGTCTTACAAGCAGCAATTGGTATCAGATTGTAAATTTAGCATTTCATTTCCAAATTGGTTTCCAAAGAACTCCATTTATACCCCAAACATCCTGCACTCTAATCTTGTATTCAGAGCAATGAGCAGAGTCCTACTGGAGGAAGGAATGAGAAGGTTTTGCAAGCAAGTGTTGCGTAAAATCCGTGAATTGGAAAAAAAAATTGATTGCTGAAATTGATTTCAATCGAAGCGAGTTATACGCATTTTAATCCACAGTGATGGTGGCGGGGCTCCATTCCAGGTTCTATTCCTGCAGGATCAAGGGAGGATATTGATGCGGCTGTCAAGGCTGCGAAGGATGCGTTTAGCCGAAACAGGGGTCGGGATTGGTCTCGTGCAAGTGGCGCCTACAGGGCGGCTTACTTGAGGAAGATTTCTGCCAAGGTAGTCTCCCAAGGAGGTTCGTGCTATTTGATGAGCAGGTATAGAGAGGTCCAGTACCTGTTGGCCAGCAAATGTGATGTTGTTCTTGCAGCTGCAGAAGTAAGGTTACGGTGGACGTATGTTTGTCTAGGGGAGCGGCAAATTCTCGTGAAACACCAATCATATTTGTTGGCTATTAGCTTGCTTCGTCTGAATATCAAGTGGGTCCTATAGAACAGCCAATTCCTGCAAAATTCTATGCACTCTAATTTATCAAACTTGTCTCACAGCCAGGAATCCAATCTCATCTGGTGATTGGCCAAGGTTGACCCCTCATTCTTAAACACCATTTATCTGCTTGCAGATCACCGAGAGTAAGCAACGACTCGCGGAACTTGAAGCCTTGGACATGGGCAAGCCTTTGGATGAAGCTTCATGGGACATGGTGCGTATGTCCTTTTGTATTAGCCTAGGCTCGCTTGTACATGTCGTGCATTGGTGAGTTGCGGAATGGTTCGTGGGAATGTATTAATAAATGAGTTTCTTGATGATGGTTTATAGTTACTTTAGCGACGAGCAGTTTAGAGTGTTGCAGCTGGTTTCTTAGTTTGCTGTTTTTGGATGCGCGAGTAGTTTTATGAAGGTACAATCTTACTGTAATGTTTGTAAGTTGGGAGACGCTTATGTTCAAGCTTTACTATATTAAACCCATTACTTGCATATTGAGATTGAATATGGGTATGGCATGTTTCTGCGAAAGTGGATGAAAGTGCGAGGCCACAAAAATCGAAAACCTTTTTGCTGCTCCTTCCTTCTCCACCAAACTGACAAGATGAGCAGTTTGGCAGTCCTGACAGGTAGTGGGAGAATTGACTTAGCAAAACAGTTGCATTTTTTTTTTTCTACTACTTTCTTTTGAAAGTCGTGTCTTTCTCCAACCATGCATGTTTTCCCTTTTGTAGAGTTAAGCATCTCACATTGGTTCCTGCGCGGGGCAGGATGATGTTGCCGGCTGTTTTGATTTTTACGCAGACCTGGCAGAGAAACTTGACAAGGAACAAAACGCCCCCCTCGACCTGCCTATGGACACATTCAAGTGCCACGTCCGCAAGGAGGCACTGGGTGTAGTGGGCCTTATCACTCCTTGGTATATTCTTGATGCGCTCACTGGCCTCCTCTCTCTGAACTGACTCGGAGCTGTCTGGTCTACTGGTCCTTATAGAGCACGGAAGTCGTAACTATCTGCGACATGACTGCGCTTTGTCTATGGTACATTGCATTGAGGAGTTAACTGAGGTTGCATCACGAATTCAAAACGCGCATTTCTCGTCAGACAGAACTTGCAAAATTGCATTAGGAGATGGAATCTACATATGATGACTGAAGCACTGTCGTCTGAAGCTGTACTATATTATTGGTATGGCGATGTCTTCACTCCATAATGTATTTTTCCAGGACCTCAAGAATGGAGATTAAAGTGTTTCTGCAATCGTGAAGTCTCTGCATTTGATCGAACGAGTTTTATCCTCGTGCATTGCAGGAACTATCCCCTCCTCATGGCAGCGTGGAAAGTTGCACCCGCTCTCGCTGCTGGTTGCACGGCAGTCCTGAAGCCCTCAGAAATGGCATCTATGTGAGTGCGAAGGAGCTTTTATACTATGCTCTGCAGAGCTATGCTCTGTTTTTGAGGCTCGTAGCTGTGCAAACGGAACTGAATGCTTACAGTTACAAAGACAGAATATCATCGAGACACTGAGGGCAGAGGTTCGAGTTAATCCTGTTAGAACAGATGTTGGCAACATAAGTAACATTGTGAGATAAGACTTGAGGATGGAAGTCGCAAGGATCTGGACAATGTTGTTGAAGTTTTAGTGCAGACCATTCTGAGATCAGCCTCAATGTTTTCGCCTTGCGTGATGACCTTAACTTTGTTGGACTTGAAGTCATGCTAGGAGGTTGCTGTGGGGCCCTTGCAACGGGTTGCGGTGAATCGCAGACTCCTCTGACTTCAATTTGTCTTCCATAAACCCGGTGTCCGCTCTCCTCTCTCTTTCGCTTGGCAGCACATGTTTGGAGCTCGCAGCCATCGCCATGGAGGTGGGGCTGCCGCCCGGCGTGCTGAACGTAGTTACAGGCTTGGGCTCAGAGGCAGGCGCACATCTGTCGTCACATCCCGGTGTGGATAAGGTGAGCATATCCAGCCAATTGTGCTTGCAACGGAGCCCCGGGGTGTCATGCTTGCAGGACTGGCAGTCTTCGTGAGATGTTTTATGTCTAGCCAGTCACTCTGATTGGCGAAGGGTGCATTGCTTTACAGCTTTGGAATTGGCTGTTTGCAATTGCTGTTTGATTGACTTTTTGCTGTTATGGAGAAATTGAATTTGGAGGGGTTAGTAGCTTCTAACCAGCATATTTGTATTCTTTATTACTTTTCTGTGTGGCAACGTATGGGCTGAAACCTTCTGCATTCACTGTGCTTTCTTTACTTACTTCCATTTTTCTCCGTTTCTTCCCGCTTGCATTTCCTTTTTCAGCTTTTGTTCTCGTTTGAGATTCCAGGCATGTCGGCTGGATGAAAGGGTGAGACGCTGTTGTTGGGCTTGCCAGGTGGCATTCACTGGAAGCACTTTCACAGGCCGAAATGTCATGATGGCTGCTGCGGACAATTTGAAGGTATGCCCACTGTAAGTAGGAAGCATAAGTTGACATGTGCTCTACAGGAACTGTACATATAATATATAATATACGTTTATATAATATACGTATATATAATATGTGTCGGATGTTCTGAATGCGGTCGTCGGTCATTTTCAGCCTGCATGTTCTTCAACTGTGCAGCCCTGCCTGCTAACAAGGAACGGAGGGGTGGATAACTGTACTCTTTGCTGTTCGCATGGTGCAGCCAGTGACCATGGAGCTTGGCGGAAAGAGTCCGATTATTGTGTTTGACGATGTAGATGTGGATAAGGGTGGGAGCCAACCCTCTCCTATTTTTCCTTGTAGGCTGGTAGAAGCGAGATTCTTATGTCCAATCTTTTGCTTGTCATATCATTGCCTTAACTTCTCGCATCTCCGTCCTCCTCATTGAACATGCTGGTTTTCTCGCAGCTGACTTGAAATCTCCTCCTGCTGTATACCCCTGGTGTTGGATCGGGAGTGGAGGATGTGAGATGTCCTTCTGTAGAGAGAAGATGCGGGGACGGCTTGTGACTCACACGCGGAATCTTTCAACGTTTTGTGCAAATCGGATGTGCAGCGGTGGAGTGGGCCATGTTCGGCTCCTTCTGGACCAACGGCCAGATCTGCAGCGCCACCTCTCGGCTGCTTGTGCAGGTCCGTCCCCTCCCTCCCTCCCTCCCTCCCTCCCTCCCTCCCTTGCAGCCGGCGAGAGGCCGACTCTATCGGACTCTCTTTGTCAGAGCGCGCTCTTGTGACTGAGGGGTGAACTGGCTGACGCCATTGCTCTCTGTGCCACGTGGCGGCTGCAGGACGGCATAGCGGACGCGTTCAAGGCCAAGATCGGGCAATGGGCCGCGGCCATAACGACCAGCGACCCGCTCGAGCCGGGCTGCCGCCTGGGCCCCCTCGTCAGCGAGGGGCAGGTGGGGGCACACTGCTCGACATGAGGACTAATATGAGGGAATGGGCGAATGTGAGAGAGTCGTGGTGGGACTCCAAAGAGTGTCAGCACAAGATGTGGTTTGCTGGGGATTTTGGGTCGCGGAATTGGCCTGCAAAGAGACTGTCGTTACTGTCACAAGATTTGAGGTCCTATCTTTATACTTTGGTTGTGTTGCAACATTTGTATGTCCATGGACCTTGCAGTACAAAAAGGTGTTGGGCTTCATTGAGGGTGCCAAGGAGGAAGGTGCCAAGGTTATTGCAGGCGGGAAACGGCCACCGGTGACTCCTTTTCTCTTTGCCCTTCTTGTACCCGTGAACTTCACTATTCATCACGGCATGCGTATCCACATGAGGGAATTGAGGTCTTCAATAGTTTGGAGCTTTCATGACCGCCAACATAGCAATTGCTTTCCTTGAAATCACTGTCCTATGCAGTCAACTTCTATAACTCTGTCTTTAAAGAATTTCGATTTGTCAATCGATACTTCCTGCATTACCTTTGCTGGTTTTTCTCTCCCAGCTTCAAAAGTATGCTCGTCCTTACGTCTCATCCTATCTTCTTAGCCTTAGCCTGGTTATCTTGGCCATGTGTGCGCTACTTCAACTATATTCTCCCCTTTCAAATTATCGCCTGGCAAATTATAGGCTATGTTTTAGCCATGTAACATGTTCTGCGGGCACGCCCACTGAGGGTGCCATTTGTTATTGTCAACTTACTCCTATTTTTTGACGATGGCAAAAATGCTGAATAATCTGACAGGGACCTTTTCAGGTCGAGCAGTTGGAGACAAAATGTTTGAAATGGGCCCCCGCAGTCTTCAATGGCGAGCATTAGTAAATATATATATATATATATATATATATATATATATATATATTTTCCTTTTTTTGGCTACTTGCTCTTTTTTTCATTTTTGAATTGTTGTGCGTTCTTCTGCAGCATCTGCGAAAAGGCTATTTTGTAGAGCCGACAGTTTTGGAGGTGACGACAGACATGCGTATTTGGAAAGAGGAGGTCTTTGGCCCTGTGCTTTCTCTCATTACTTTCAAAACTGAGGAGGAAGCAGTTGACTTGGCGAACGATTCCCAGTAAAACCCTGAAAACCCCGTCAAACTTTGAATGAAGGAGAGGAACTTGAGATAGAATGTAGAAGAATGCTACTCTTGGACTCAAGCCCACTTCTTTTTCTCCTGCAAGGGGCATGAAAGGAAAAGGTCAAAGCTGGACATGGAAATGATAGATTACTGAGAAGTAGACACGGTGTAAGGGGATACCCCCGGTTAGATGAAATCACTCGTGTATTCTAGTGCAGAGTTTGTTTTCTGAAATCGTCACAGCATCTACTAGAAGAAACCCTCGAATGCTAACTTCAGGCCTGCAAACATGTGATTATTGCTTGGATCGTTCCCTTACTGAGGAACAGCTTTTTCCACGCTTGTGATGAAGGTATGGGCTTGCGGCGTCGGTGATTTCCAACGACGATGAGCGATGCGCTCGAGTATCGGAGGTGGGTCTTCCACTCTAAAAACCCTAAAAACCCTTAAAACCCTTAAACCCCTAAAAACCGAGTACTTCTGTTGAGGGACCTGCGTCGGAGCAGAAACGGCAGGGAACTTGTATGCAAGTCGGCTTTGTGTCTGGTTGGTTCACTCTTCTACTCAGACGTTTGTTAGCTGGACCTTGGAGCTCCTGTTTGGAGCTATCTCTCACTCGTACTTTCTGCCTTCCGCTGCATCGCAGGCGTTGGAGTGCGGCATCGTGTGGATCAACTGCTCGCAGCCAACCTTCGTGCAGGCTCCTTGGGGAGGCAGAAAGTGCAGTGGGTTCGGCCGGGAACTGGGAACATGGTAAGTGGAGTTCCATTATTTCCCAATTTGATTTCGGGGTGTTTGTTTGTATCAAACAGTACAATGATCACTCTTTAGTTTGTGCGCACCTTCCGCAAGCCCTTGGGCAGGATACCGATGGCTCTTGTAGTGAGGCATGTGTCAAGGAAGGCTGTGCTAACTCGCTGCGAGGTTCACGTCCAAGGAAGCACATGGTCGATGCACTTTCTTACTGTTTTTGCGAAAGTAGACAAGCACGCTGATGACACATCCGCCTTGCTGTGATGCAGGGGGCTTGAGAACTATTTGGCTGTGAAGCAGGTGACCAAATATATCTCAAACGATCCATGGGGTTGGTACCCCACTGTCTCGAAGCTGTAACGCGCTTCCAATTACGTGTTGGAGAACGCAACTATGGCGGGTTCGAACATATCAGTGATGGAGCTGAATGTAGCAATAGGCGCTTGTTTTTGCCGTCCCTATCGGCAGTCTCAGTACTGTCTAGATAGTGGTGAAGCGAACAATTGCAGGGTGGGGTGTGTCCGGATTGAATTCAACAGCGACATTTGTTTTGCTGTGTGTGTGTTGTTGTGTAGTTTGACTCTATCAGTTGCCTTTTCCCGCTTCAAGTCTGTCTGAGTCGAAGCGACGAGCAACTTCTTCTTATGGCGAAGTGTCCGGTTCTATGGCACTGTGATGTTATACGAACAGGGTGGTACTTTCATCCGCCCTCTCTATGCTCGTCTCGCAGTCTATGCAGTCGGCGACAACTTACCGTACCGCCAGCATCCGCGGCATCCCGCCTCTTCCCCCCCCCCCCCCGCCCGGCCCGGTCCGAACCGACCCAACCCGATGCCGGCCGAACCCACGCTTGCCGCTGTACCGTACGAACCGTCCAGTGACCCGCCAGGGCGGCGTCTAGGCGTGTCCGTACGGCGGAGCGTACTCAGGCGAGCGCACATTGGCATGGCATGGCATGGCATGGAAAGGAATGGCATGGAATGGCATGGCATGGCCGGACCGTGCCCCCAACCCTGCCGGGGGCGCTTCTGGCCGAACGACCGCCTTCCTTCAGGAATCCGGAGCCGAGCCGAGCACGGAGGTGCCGCCCGGACGCGCCTCGTCGGCGGGTTTTTAGAATACCGTACGGTACGGCAAAAAACTGGCCGTACATGTAGCGTACGGAGCGAGCGGAGTGCGGCCCGTCGAGGAGGGCTGCTCCGCCACACTTCGCGTCCCCCGCGCAGAGCGCGCGCAGCCGTCCGATGCGATATTTTGAAGCGTGGATCGCCGTCCAGTGAGGGCCGCGTCGCGAGGGCGCCAGCGCCAGCGCCAGCGCAAGCGCTCGCAGGGCGTGAGCGCGCTGCCTCCGCCACTCTCTCTCGCCTGCGGGGGGGCGGCCGGTCCCCCCCTCCTTCCGCGTCGGCACTCGCAGACCGGTCGCAGGCCCGTCGCAGTCCCGTCGCAGTCTCGTCGCAGGCCTGTCGCAGGCGTCGCCCGCGGCTACGAACCAGTCGCCGCTGGCGGCTTGCGACTGCCCTGCGACGGCCGGCGACCGGTGATTAGGGTTCGCGGCTGAGCGGGATGCGCCGCAGCGGAGTGCGGCAGAGGGCGCGGCTACGAGCGAGTCGCACCCGGTGCCCCGCGACCGCCCTGCGATTGCCCTGCGACTTCCCTGCGACGGCCCTGCGACCGCTGATTAGGGTTCGCTGCTGAGGGATACGTGACAACGGAAGCTCGCAGCGTCCTCTGCACCTCCGGGCACGGCTGTAGAGAAAGAGAGTGAGAGGGAGGGGAAGGGCAGAAAGGGGTGGAACAAAGGGACTTAGGTCATTGGAGAGGTGAGTCTAGGTGACGTACTATATGCTTAAGGGGTCGAGGAAATCGAAGTCCTTGTGGTGATTCTGTGCTGGAGATGGACGTGATGGACCATGACAACATGACTTCAATGCTTCCTGTGATGCAGCAATGGCTGTTGCTGCAGCAGCATAACAAGAAAGCAAACACACAGGACAACATGCATTTTGTGTGAGTGGTAACTGGTTAAAGAAAGGTCCTGGAGGATGTTTCTTGATCACCAGATTGAGCAGCTCTTTTCCTTTAATTCATAGCTGTTGGTTTCTTTCTTGAGGCGCATTCGTTCTTAGGGAAACGAAAGTGGGATTTTTAGTCCCCTTGACCTTTGAGCATGATTGAGCTTAGATGTCCTTCTATGATTGCAGTTGCCGTGATTCATCGCAGACATCGCAGTCACCTTCGGTTCCGGTCGCTGGATGGTCCACATTTTGACGTGTTCGTCATCGTGCTCTTCGCCCTTGTGTTTTGCAGGCCCGATCACGACATATTGGATCCATCTTCCTGGGCAGATTTGCCTCCTCCCATGGGGTTGAACATGGACGCGAAGCTTTTGAAGCAAACTTGGCAGCACGCTGATGTCCCTGACTGCGATTGGATTACGGCGCATCAGGCAGATGCTGTCACGCCTTCTGTTCCCGATGGGAGGGAGCCTGACCATAATAACATAGATAGTGGAGATCTAGAGCATCAGCAGCAGCAGTTGGGCCAGGCTTTTCAAGAGGACGATATCCAGTCATGGTTGCAGTATCCCCTTGACGAAGGAGTTTCAGACAGCACTTACTGCCAGGAGGCAGTGGGAGACATTCAGCCTATTTCACCGAGGACGAGGGAGGTCTTAGTCAATGGGTCTGGAACAAAGCAGGGCTCTGCTCCGAAGGTTAACAGTGCGGGGGGGGTTATGGCCATGGCGATGAACAACTCCACCCATGGCACACTGCGGGGGATGAACGCGGAGGAGGCCATGGAGCTGGCAGTCAAGCGGGCAGCAGGTGTTATACCTGCGCCAGGTTCGGACATGTTCAATAAGGTTCGAGCAACATCTATGCCGACTATTACTACGTCTATCAATACGTCAACTGCGAAGTGGGGAGGGAAGTTGTCTGTGCCTTATCCGGGGCTGGATGACTTTCCAAAAGGGAAGGCATCCCAGTCATCCCATTATGAGCACGGTCTTCACGACGCATCTGCAGGCACAGGAAACGGCTCAGTCCAGTCGTCTGGTTTAGCTTATCAGTCGGTGATGGCGCCGCCTCCTGCTCCATCGAATCGGTCGGCCCCCATAAATTTTGCTCATTTTTCAAGGCCGGCTGCCATGTATCGGAGTCTGCAGAACATGGAAGCGGGTGTCTGTGGGACCATGAATGGCCGCCTAATGGTGGATGACTGCCGGGGTGGTAAGAGTCGGAGCTTGTCAACGAGTTCTTCGGTAGTTGAATCCACCGTAATGACCGCTTCAGTAGCTCCCGGAATGAACATGACTCCGAATTGGGGTAGCCGTGAAATGATGGAGAATGAAAACGGAAGGTTAGGACTGGGAGCTACTTCCAAGCACAGTGGCATTGTATTCGACTCTGAGAGTCCTGTGGAAAGGAGACCCCTTAAGGCAGGAAGTGTGGGAGGCCATTTGAAGAAAACCAATTTCCAAAAGACAAGTGGCCTTGCTCTGTTATCCAACACCAAGAATGAACTGAATGACCAGGGGAATACATCTGCAGTCGTTGGTAGTGAAAATGGGGATCAGCGGCAGATGTTGCACAGACGATCGTCCCTGGAAGTGACATCGTCATTTGGCGGAGAAAATAGTGAAAGGGATGGGAAAGAGGGGATGATGGAGTCTTGCAAAACGAAGCGCAGCCGAGAGGACGATACCGAATACGGCAACTATGATGTACGTTGGAGATTATCATCCAGGGTTGCATGTGTTGTTGTGATTGGGGGCTTCGCTTGTGAAGCACCATTGCCCGAAAGGAAGTTGCTCATAGGTATAGAAGCAGTCTTTCTTACAATTCTGTTGAACAAGATGTTGCTGTGAAGCTGTTTCAGGACTGGCTCTGGTCTTTGGTTTCCAAAGCTGTGGTAGGGTCGCGCTCGCCTTTGATCATGCTGATATCCACTGATTCATGTCGCCTCACTCAGGACACTGTGGAGGACTCTCTGGACGCCAAAAAGCAAGGCCGCGGAGGAACAGCCATGCAGACAACAAGTTCATCAAAGAGGACTAGAGCAGCGGAGGTGCACAATTTGTCAGAACGGGTGAGAATCTTGCTCGCGAGAGTCACGACCTGTCATTTCAAATTTTGTGTTTAAGTCTGGCTCAAAACTGTTGTGCCTGTGTACTAGCAGGATTTCCAATGTCTTGGTAGCTTGTGAGTTTTTCTAAACAAGGAAGGTTGACCACTCATGGTTATTAGATTCTGGAGGATGAGGATGTGGAGGCTAAGTAGTGCTGTTGTGCTGGAGGCGTTACAGTCCCTATCCAGTTGAAAGCGAGATTATGTTGGTGTTGGATACATTAGTGAAGTCCAGATACGGACACATTGGCTGATATGTAGAATTCCTGAAATCGCAGAAACGGAGGGATCGAATTAACGAGAGAATGAAAGCCCTTCAAGACCTCATTCCCAACTCAAACAAGGTATGCCTACGGTCATGCCGGCCCTTGGTGGTGGGTGTGGACTGCGGTTTATAAAGCACATTTATTGTTGGAAACCGTGTGTTCTGAACACAACACATAACATGGCAGAAAAATCCACCCGAAAACTTCCCTTCCATTATCTCTATTTAACCAGTCTCCTTGCTGACGATTGTAGTTCTTCTGAATTTGCCGCGTGTAACGGTATTCCTGGTTTTTGCTGCAGACGGATAAAGCGTCAATGCTGGATGAAGCGATCGAGTATCTGAAAATGCTTCAAGTGCAGCTGCAGGTGAGCCTTGCCACTTGCTAAGTCCTATTGTAGCTGTAAGCATTGTGTTCCTGCGGATGTTGACGAACGTGTCTGATTGGCGGTTGTTTTACTTCTAAATTGGTCTTTATCTAGTTCAGGGGTGGGAGTTGGCATGAGTGCTGGTGCTGCTAGTGCTATCACTCTTGGGCTTACGTTTCTATATCTTGGCGGGAATGGGACCCTGCAGATGATGGCAATGAGAGCGGGCATGCCGCAGATGGCTCCGGGGGGGCAACAGTTTGGCCAGTTGCCAATGGGGACAATGGGGGGAGTTCAGATGCCGCAAATGGGAATGGGAGTAGGAGCAATGCAAATGGGGATGGGCATGGGCATGGGCATGGGCATGGCAGCCGGTATGGGAATGGGGTCAGGCATGTCGTCCATGGGGAACTTTGGCATGGGGCCAGTATGCATGGGTGCGGATGAGACCTCTGGCATGGGGATGGGTATGGGAGTCGGTGATGTTTTCGGCATGGCCCATTCCCTGCCCCAGGTCATGGCACCTGGGCTTCCTAAATGTCTCCCACAGGGCGTTGCTGCCCCCCCACCGCTCTCGCAGAGGAGGATGGACTCGTGTGTCTCCTCCAATAGTCAAATCAGCCAATTGCCGGCACCGGCTGCCGCCTTGCCAGACGGACTGCATCCGAGGCAATTGGCCCCTTGTACTGTCGATCCTCTGGCAGCCTATCTCTCAAGACAGCAACAGATGCAGTCACAGCAGGTAAGCGTTGGTCAAAGTGTTGACAGAGGTTTGTTTGCAGCTTGCATGACTAATTCCTGCCTGCTGTATCTGTACTCCAAAGTGGAAGTTCCAGTGATAACACTTGCGCAATAGGATTTCCTGAATCTGTTCATCGTGTGTCGCTCGTGTTAATTGTGGTGGCCGTCGGAGCTTGGTTGATGGAAGCCTGATGCTCTTGTTTTTCGTGCATGCAGCAACCTGTAAACTTGGACCTGTACAGGTCTTATATACGGCAACAGCAGCAAGGCATGGGGGGAACGCAGCAGCGTGATGTCAGCAGACGGTGACGTTGAAGGTCAGTTGCAGAATGCTTTTGAATTGGTGGGAGTTTAGGCCTCTGATTTTGCAGTTGAGAGGAGAGCGGCGTTTACGGCGGGGGTGGTGCAGAGGATGCCAGGCTTCTAACCAGTGTGAGTATGAGTATGAATCACGCAGGCGAACCACGTGCTTAAAAGGACAGGATGTATTGGAGCAAGAAATATTCTGCGGTCAAACGAGGCCATCGCATATGGAGAGCATATGGATAAGAGAAGACTTCGAAACGCGACACGCGGCGAAAGTGGAGAATGGAGTGTATGCTAGTGTAAGAACCAATTGGGTGTAGGGTTGTGTAGATGCCCGACCACATTATGGAGTTGATAGAGTTTGCCCGAAATAGGGCGCCCTTTACAAAATGTTTGTGAGTTGAGGTGAGCTCCTACTTTTTGCGACTGCGGCAGGTGGATAGCGGCACTGGAATAAACCACAACACGGCATCATGGCTCCCGCGAGCGGGAGGAGTTGATTTCTGACCTTGAACCTGGGCGGGGTCGAAGGCAACATGTAAATGACGATAGGTAGGAGAGCGGCACCGCTCGGGTATGCGAGGCGGAAAAGCATGGCTTGGAAGGCTGGTTGAGCTGCCTGTGTTCTTCGGAAATAGCTCGAGAGCCGGGTACCCAATTTTGTTTGCTACAGGTAGCACAAAAATTATGTAGGCAGTCTGCTGATAACTAGCATATAGTGGATGCTCTGACTTACGTATCTCTTGTGCGGCATCATTCATGCCGCGATCATTTTTTTCTTCGTTAATTACTGTTTGTATAACAATTCATGCATGCCTCTACCTATGGCGCTCCTGTGGGGTTCGCTGATGTTGCAATGTTGCGCAATGTTCGCCCCGTGGCTATCCACACCTCATCCCCCGCGCTTAGAGACCCATGCTCGCCACAGACAGCATTGGCCCATTATGCCCACAGGGCCGTGCACGGCCTCACCGCCCTCCGCCGGGATGCGCTGCGCCGCCCTCCGTTAGGGCCCCCCGCGGACGTCCACTCTCCACCTGCGTTTTCGTGTCCGTACGACTGTTACTGTACGGATCGCCAGACTTCAAGTTCCACGGTGCGCGCGCAGCCCGCGGCGCTCGGGCGGGCGCACGTGGCCGTTGGCCGGAGCCAACCCCCGCCGCGCGGCCGCACGTGCGGTCACATTTCTTAAATGAAGCCGAGTGACTCGCCCGTGCCGTTCCTACGCGACAAACGTAGCCGCCCCCGCCGTCTCTTCGCACCCAAGCGCGCCCACGCGGGTCCCGCGGGCTGCTCGCCCGCCCGCCACGCGGCTCCACGCGGCCGCCGCTGCGGCGTGGCAGGCGCGTGGCGCACCACGTGGCAGCGTGTGAGGCAGGGGCTGCGCCACGCTATGCTCAAGTATCTGGGCGCTGAGTCAGCGCCAGCACGCGGCGGGCCGTCCGCGCTGGCTCGGAAAGGAACGTGGCGCGGCCGTACGCTCCGGAACATTCTCACGTTCTGCCGCCCGCGGTCGCCTGCTGTCGCGGTCGGGCGGCTGCGCCGTATGACGGCGTACGAGACCGTACGAATGCGGAGCGAACCGCAACCAGAAGCGGCCTGACCCGACCGACCGCGGGCGGTCGGTCGGTCACGGGCGGCCCTCACGCGGCCGCATTGACTGCGCGCGTGGTGGCCGTACGGCTGGGCCGCGCCATGTCAGCGTCAGCCTACTCGCTAGACCACGCGTGCGCGTGCGGCCGCCGCTGCAATTCGTACCGTACGGCATGAGAGCTTTTGCGAGCGGGCGGGCGGCGGTTGGCCCAAGCGCGCAGCGGTTCGCTACTGGGAGGAATGGCAAAAAGTCCGTACAAGGGACTTTTCGAGTTTTCGATTCCAGAATTAGAACGTTATATCTAAACGTTTCAGAGCTTTAGAACAGTTTTACGACCGTTGAAACTGCATGTACGGTCGTAAGGTCGTACGGTCGGGAATTGGCTCCGGCCCGCCAGGTGAGAGGATGGTTGATACTGATGGCCGTACTGTTTAGAGGGGCATGGCCGCATGGGCGCATGGCCGCCCGGCGGGCCCTGTCGCGAGCTCCTATTGGTGCCTTACATATACCGTACGATTTAGAGATTTTACGAGTACTTACCGTATAGCGAAATAGCGTGACCCATGTTCAAAATCCGTTTCGATTAACAGATTTTGTATTGAAAAATAAGTCTGGACAAAAGCCTGATGTGGAACTACGAGGGACTGGTCGCAAAGGACCTAAGCACAAACGAACAAACCCGTGGTGCCTCTAGCCTAGGCTAACGAACTCAGGCTGAGAGCAAAATCAATAGACAATGTATTCAGAGATTGACAATGACTGCAATAATAAAGCTGACCGCAGCCATAGAGTGGCTGGGGATCTCGTTGTTGAATGGATTAGTCTCCTTACAAGAATGTTTGTCTGGCTGGGCGGAGGGGATGACTGGGTGCTCCTTGCAAAGAATACACACCTCAATCTGGCACTCTAAAACACTCAACACCACACTAAAGCCAGCACTACAAGAGAAACTAGGATAGGGATGTACATTTGTCCGTACAATGGACTTTTTTTTAGATTTCAGAATTAGAATGTTGTACAGTCTAATCACGTTATAGTGACTGTGTCGGTCCCCACACATTTGTGTCACTATATCGGTAATGACCCGTTTGTCATCTCACATTTATAGTAACAATGTTATTACAAATGTTTTGCGGTATATCCGTACTACTTTTATACCGTACATTGTACTTTTTGGGCAGTCGTCACGTGGGTAGGTGTGTACGAACCCTAGTGAGCATGTGTACGGACAAGTTGATATGTACGGTCAAGTCGATATCTGACGATATTAGTCGATAACGTGTACGGTCGTAATATATTTGTAACGCATATTCCAATACGTGGGTGGATAATATCGACATTTTGAATATATAGTAACAATCAGGGTTTTTCAACGTCATTATATCCGTAATGGCGTCACTACTGGCGCAGGATCTGCAGTGGTGCAATTCCGTTCCCGGAAAAAAAGTCAGTATATCCATGCTGTTCTTGTAAACAGTGTCACTATAACGTGATTAGACTGTAATATCTAAAAGTTTCAGAGTTAGAACACTTTAAGAATTACCGTACGACCGTCGACATTGAACATTCGCCAACTTGAATAGCGCTAGCGGGCTGACCACGATTGCTCACATCGCTCGAAGAGTCGGTGTTCAAATTAATATTGAGCTAACATAACACAAGGAAACGTCTGAACTGCTTTGTTCCGCGCAATTCCAAAGAATACGTGAATTTTCATGAGAATACTCGAAGCTCTGCAAGACGAGAAGAGCTAGTTTCTAGAGCTAACTTTTCGACCAATCACCACCGTGCATATGGGTGTGTCGCTTGCGTGAGCATTCCCATGGCTTCCAAATTAAGCCAACGAAACGAAAGTGAGTAAACGAAGTCCTCTAATATGTACATTAAACAGAATGATAGGCAGTCCTACAAAAATGAATACAGATTCCTGATTTTACGGCTCGTCTTGCCTTTAAGCGGTTGTGGCGTCGCGAAGTCAGTCAGTCATTCAGACACCACAAGGGGCGCAATGCGCGCCTAAGCGTGCTTCTTGCAGTTTTCTGTTGACACAAACAAGGACGAAACAAGTCAGAGCTGACGCGTGCAGGCTATAGAACAAATACGGGAGCGACAGAAACGATACCCGAACGCAAAACTCAGTGCACGAACAGTCGGAACATACCATGTGGCCAACAAATATGCCCGGCTTTGTCGACAAGCAATCAATTCAAAAGCCCAACAGACGGTGTCAAATACAGCTGCCTGTTCCGCGCGGAATGTGGCTCACTCACCAGGATGGTATGCACTTTCCCTTCGCATAACTCCAGCCGCTTAGCCACCTGCAGAGCCTCCAAAGGAAGGCTTTCTAAGGCTGCCAAGCTGAAGCACTACTGGGAAGAATGTTCGGAGATGTGCGCAATATGAAGTTCATTACTTTAAGTGAGCTCCGTGCAAAGAATAATGAACAGCAAATGCACGACTGGTACAGAAACAAAGAGGACTACCGATCACACTGTTCTCAGTTCCCTTACTATCTGTCTTTCCCTCTTTCTTTCCCTTCTCTCCTCTCGACTTGTTTCTCATCTCCTCAATTCATCCTCCAAGCACCTCTCACTCATTCTTTCCCGTTTCAAAACTTTCTGCCCTGCCCTGAAAGACTTTATGGGTACCTCAGCGCGTGATTTGGCACCTCTCCCCTCGAGGCCAAACTTTTCCTGCAGCACCTGAGCACCCTCCCAGCAAGAACACCCTCCTCCTCTTTCAAAGGTAGGCTGGTTACGACGTCTACTTGTTTCTTGATCTTGATACACAACCATTTTGCAAGTCGTTTTTGAGTTTTTTGACGTGAACTAAAGGAAGTTTGGAAAATCATGTGTAAGGGCAACGTTCCTAACAAAGGAACCCACTTATCATTGATGTAATTCTGCAGCAAGCTCGGAAAGCACAATGTTAAGATGAACTAGTTTGGTTCACCTTGCGCTCCATCACATTCAGCCTCGCTAGTGCTTGCTGTAAGTCTGCCAGTTGGCTCTGCATTTCCACCACCTTCAAAACATTCACCAACAGTCACAAACCATCCCAAAAACGCAAAAACAGTTAAACAATGCAAACGACTGAGTTTTCTTATTCAGAACTCTGGCCAAACCAAACAGTTATAATAAAACAAAACCCTTCACTTAATGCTGTATTCACGGCATGCTGGCACTTTTGAAAGATTGTCTGCTGCTCTGACCTGCCATGGATTGCTCAGCAGGGAAACGTCTTCCAGCTGTAGGTAGTTATTGTGGCGTATTGGTTGCATGCATTGCAGAACCACTCGGACCTGCAAGGCACACACTTTCTCTCGCACACACTCAGAAGGACGATCTGTCTTGCCAACGGCTCTCCCTACACTGCTACTACCATCCATTCTGTAACAGTAGGGGGTTAATCTTAAACTGCCCACCTGACAATGTTACTAAGGGCAAAGGTTTAGTGGAACTGACCCGCTGTTCTCTTATTTGTGTACTTTCTGCAATCTCGTGAAGCATTGGCTCACGGAGATGCAATTGAACGAATGCCTGCGCCACTTGGACAAGGTCATTAGCTATACTGCTTTAGTTGAAGCAGAGTCTACGACTTATTAGGAAAGTAGCAACTGACAGTCATGCCATAGCGGTGATTGCACAGCACCTCTCTGGCCTTCTTAATAGCCTCATTCTGTCGCCACAAATGGGGCCCAAGCTTAGTTGATCTTCCCTTCACCTTCACTGCTTTCCCTATCATCTGTTGGCAGGCTCCCACGCAGGAGCCAGCTGGAAAATGGTTAGAACCCTTGATTTAGAATCGGAAAACACTTTGAAACTAGATTTTCATTTCTAGTTGGAGCTCAATTAGTTTGACAGTGAGAAAATAATTAAACAACTGCGCTGCCAGGATATTAGCCTGAAGAAATAGCGTCAGTTTCGCAGAGGTAAATGAACCTGAAATGGTGAGGAGCAAGCTATCAATCACATCTCATCTATTCCCACACTGCAGAAATTAGGGAATTAAGAATTAAGAATTAAGAATTAAGGGGATACTTAAGTAACAAACCCAAAACTACAACATAGACTTTTAGATCGAGCTTACGACAATGCGAGAATCAACAGTCCACTTAGAGCTATGAAGTGTATTTTCTAAGAACATGCTGGACGAACTGGACGAACTTCGACATGATAAGGTGAAAAAAACATAGCAAGGAGACAAAGTTTCAGCTTTTTCCTTTTGAGCTCACTTCCTAACAATAGCTTGTAATACGACATACCGCAACGATCCAACGATAAGAATGGGCAGAAAATCGAGAGCCTTTAGATGCATCAAATGTCCTCGCTCCGTGGAGAACACCCCGGGCTCCTTCCTACATGCATATTCAAATGTTCAGCGCAGCTGATTTTGTTCAGCACTGAATAAGTGCCTTAAATCAGAACATCTCTCTATTCCTTCATTACAACAAGTAGAACTGCACTTGATCTGCATCGTCTTTGAACATTTCTAGCGTATTGAGACAGGCCATAAGCCATGTGACAGCCTCCGACGAGCCTACCTGGCAGAGATCATCCAAAGAAAGACCGATTCCTTGATATCTGGAGGCAATGCTACAGACGAGCCTTGAGGTTGCTTGCAAAATTTTGCGTTCAGCTGCACGTCCCTTTCCAATCCTGTCCAATGCAAGTACCAAGTATTTAAAGATCGAAGGGTGGGAGTTAGCCAACAAGTCCCAGGTTTTCCTTAACTGCGACAGGGTAAATTCATCCACTCACATCGCGTAAAGTCGCAGTGTGGACACTTTCGCAGATTGTGCCCATTCCGAATCAGCGGGCGCTCTCCTTAGCACCTCTTCCAGGTCTTTGCGGACCTTCTCCAATCGACGCAGCTCCTGGAAAATTCAAAACCAAATATAATAAGATCCTTAGATCTAGAAATATGTATGAAAAAAAACGGGAAATGATGCGATTCTGACTCAGAATAATAGATGAAAGTGCGACGACGAGACAGGCGACTTCAGAAAAATACAGATGAATGAGGCACATTAGGCATGCGTGAAAGCGACCTGAGTCAGTCAGAGCTGGCTCACCTGCACATCTTTACAGAACTCAACTTCCTGCTCTTCGGAGAGGGGAGGCCTCCAGCCAACACATTGAACCCACGCTGATTGCTGTCCCACGTACTCCGCTTTGCAGCTTATGTCTATCCGAGAGGGCGCTACCTGGCCCGCTCGACATATGGAATCTTTTCATTGAATCAGATATGATAGCTTGATCCAGCGTATACAGTAATGCTGGAGTTTCTCAAATCATTCGTCCCCTAATAGGCACTCATACTCCACCCTTGAAAGAGGAAGCCTTCACTCTGTCAACCATCATAATTGGAACTTCATCGCAATGAATCAAATATTCTCAGTTAAAATAGGTCCTCCGGCTCATTCACTCTTTTACATTATGCACGCTGAATTGTTTCACCAGAAATGGAAAAAAGATATATGAAGAGCAGGCGCTTACTATTACACGCTCATGTGTGTGGAACTTCTGCAGTGACACACTCAACACTATGCGTTTGTTGCAATAAGAGTAGTGAAGACATTGTGATTTTCTTTAACCTTTTTACGCCTACAATACTATTTCGATTACATTACTTCCAAAGCTTACCCTGATAAGTTCTGTACGAAGCTGTCTCGCCTGCGCCCTCCGTGCTGCCTCCTGGGCGGTAGCAATGACCGCAGCTGCTCCAAGGGCTACACCCATATGGACCAGTTTTCAGCTGCACATATACAGCAAAGCTACTTGTCTCGAAGAGCATCCCCGCTAAGGTTAACCCCTTCCCGGGAAAATGTGTATAGCCAAGCTACTGGTGCCCCTTCAGACCATGAACGAAGATAGAACATGCAAGAAGGAAATTCGCTTCTTTCTTTACTTTTAGATTACCATTTTTGGAGTTGCATGGTGGTTAATACGTCAAAATAATAGAAATTCTAGAACAATAGGTAGCTGGAAATGCTGAACATATGTTTAGACTCTAAAAGGAATCCATGCTGAATGTTCTAGCTAGTTCAGGAGCTCAGCCCTCAAAACTGACCGTGAGCATTGAAGCTGCTGCTTCCTTGAGTCGAGCAACTCGTGGAAGCTGCAACGTGGCACTTTACCCCTCTCGTCCCTTTCCAGCAACCTTTTTCTGAAATGGCTGGCAACTGCGTCTCCTGAAAGGCGGGTTTTGCTGCAGTCTGAACTACATCCTCTCTTGCATAATCTCTGCGCAAGAAGCCATCACAATTCGGCTTGCTCTCTGCTTCTGCAAGTGCAGGCAGAGCTACGCAATTAGCCCTTCCCGAATTGAACGCGGATGCCCGAGTGACATCGCTCGGCTGCTTGCCAAGCCGGAGCGTGCTTCCTTGCAAGCGAAGCGGAGCAGCCATGGCTTTCTGCAACTCAGCCTCTCCCTACAACTTCCTCCAGCACCTCTCCCGCCGCGCCTTCCTCCTCCTCCCCTCCCGTCACCTCCTCTCCTGCCAAGGCCTGGCAGCCGCACACGTGGCGGGGGGGCTCCCTGCGGGCACACCGCATGACGTGGCGCGCCACGTGGCAGGACGGCCTCGCCAGTCCGCGCACTCAACGCTGCAGCGCACGTGTCGAGTGCTGACGTGGCGCGGTGTGAACCCAACCAAACCATGCGCCTATTCTGACCTCCGCTCACTGAACCCGGCGGATCCCCCGTGGCGACACGTGGCCGTGGGTCAAGCGAGTCAAGCACTGGAGCAATGAAAGACGGCCACGTGGCAAATTTACAATTGCGAGAGTCGACCGGGGGACCAATGGCAGCGCGCGGAGGTGTGCCCTCGTGGCGAGCTCTCATTAGAGGGAGGCTCAGATCAGGCCTACAGGAGGGGACGACAGCTGCGCTTTCACCCAAACGCCTACGACACGACAGCGTGGGGGTGGGAAAAGTTGGGCCCATCCAAGGTACCAAGGTAAGGCGACGGCCACTCAGAGCTTGCCACGTATGCATTATCGATGACATGGCATACAGTACTGTGATTGGTACAGTCTAGCGAGTTAAACGGTTCATGGGAGAGTTCCTGCCTCTCTCAAAGTGGGAGCGGTGAGGGGAAAGGGGGAGGGGGAGGGGGAGGGGGAGGCCCAGAGCAGCCATGGAGGATGAGCAGCCTCTGCACGAGGTTCTGAGCCTCGCCTGCGACGACAGCTACGAGGAGGAGGCGGAGTTCTGTGGGGGAGGGCTGGAGGGTCAGGACGCGGCTTCAGGGCACTTGAACGAGCTTCCCAACTGCCGGGACTTTTCGGTTGCGGAATACAAAAGGGAAATCATGGAGGACCGCAGCGTTGCTGCCAGTGTCGTATTTGCGGCCGTCTTTGCTGATGGAAATGAGGATCCTTTCGGAGATTCTGCGCTGCCGCAGCTTGTCGTGTGTGGATCGTCCAGTGGAAGGGTTTCTGTCTTCAAACTTGACAGCTTGGTGAAAGCCGAGGTGAGGCCACACAGCTGATTTGTTTGCATCGCAGCTTTGATCGAGCATGGTTCCGACCAGTATAGGGAGAACAGCACTTGAATGACGCGTCAGCCATGCAGATTTTGGTAGCTCGATGAACAAATGCTGCCTGAAAACGGCTGGAACCGATTAAGTTGAACCTTATAAATGCTATTTATTTCAGAAGCATGGTTGCTACTGTGCGCTTCATTTTTAGCATATTTGGAGAGTTGTTAATGATAAGTATTGCCCTACGATGTCTCAGTCGTCAAAAAGAAATTCATTGCTTTCTTTCTTACCCCGGTTAAGGGAAAAACACGCATATCCTCTACTCATCAACTCATGCCACCATCAATTCCCATGAGGAGGTATGGTGGAGGAGAGAGACATTTGTACTTGTACATTAGTACTTCTTTCCGTTCAACCTGTTCGGTCAATAATATTTTTGCGCTAGTCACTACACTTCCCAGACCGACTGATTCGCATACGACTTTGTCCTTAAATAGCAGGGATGGTGTGCATGTGGCTCATTTCTCAGCTTTTAGAGTTCTTCTTCCATAGCTTCTACTTCTACTACCTTGAAAAGGTCATCATAATTGCTGGAAGCTCGTCTAGCAGAATCTGGCTAGGTTACGAAGTGATGAGTAGTGGCGCACCACAACTGTTTTAAAAGCGATAAGCTGAAGTGTAGAGCAGTTTCACGAATCCATCTGTACAAGAAAGGAAGGCTGACGATGCTATACAAGTGACTTCTCTTAAGGGAAAGTAGAAGTGTCTGAAACGCTCTGATACCATTGAGCGTGTATATCGTGACAGTTGCGTTGCTGTGCAGCTGCTTGGAGTAGCTTCGCGGCGATGATTTACTAGTTTTGTTTTTTGTTGTTGGGGAGAGCTCGGCACAGGCACAGGTGGGGAAACGTCTATCAAATACCTTGTAAGTCCGTTTTGGTTGCTGTATGCAGAATACCTTGTCAACAAAATGTAGGTTCAAGTATAAATCACGAGTTTTAACTTCGGAGTAGTACTTAAGAGAGCCCTGCGTTTTTATGTAGTGGCTGGTTTATAATACTGATACTTGGTCTAGCTTTGGTCCACCATCTCAAAACATGAAGGAGCACTCTTTCAATTCACCATATTCACTATGTGCATAGATTTTGTTGCTGCTAACGAATCACATTCATGTTTTTATGTAACTATCAGAAACTGAAATTGCTTTCTTCTTTGTATGCAAATGTGATAAGAATTTCACAATCTGTTATAAGAAATGCTTTATCTGTATATAGAAGGCATTCCTTTGTTGTGCTTCACTTAAAAGCTACATGGAAGAATTGACGGGCTTGCTCTGAATACTCAGGGATGTTTTTGTTTGCACTCTTATAGATGATAGTAAAATGGAATGCTAGCAGTCAATTGCAATTTGGGATTGGGGGTTCATGCTAACGTCAGCTGCCGTTTGCTGATGGCAGACGCCAAGTTGCGACTCCCGCACTTGAGCTGACAGCTCATGAGGGGCCAGTATATGGAGTGAGCACCTTCAATCGTGGCGCGGATTCTCTTTTGCTAAGGTGATCATGTCTTGGCGAGGGAGGACGTGGAAGGAAGACCGAAAACACTCATTTGATGTAGATCTGAAGAGTGATTCGAATGGATAGGTTTTTGGCCTGGCGTCCTTGCAGTGTAGGTCTGCCTTCTCGTGAACAAAGCTTGGGTTATGTGGGTAACAAATCAACGAAGTGAGTGTCATTGACGGGATAGAGCGTAAGCGTTAAATATGGAAGTTGCATACAACAGGCTAATAACAATGGCTCCCGTTGGGTTACAGTTGTGGAGACGATGGTCGAATTTGTGGGTGGCAATGGAGTGCTGTTGAACAGCAGTTGGCAATGGAGGTGAGGCTCTCAAGCTGAATTTACGCTGTGGGGTTAATGCGAGACGGGGAGTGGTGATAGGGCCCTGTCTCGTTCTTTTCCAATCGGTCCACTATTCGAATGAATGGATTGTCACTCCTGTCAACTTGGTGTTGAGGGATGATGTGTCAATAATACCATGAGTCGCGGTCCCACCAAACATGAGAAAATACTTTCCTCACCAAATAAAAAGTTGACGGACGTCAATGTGTTTTCTGAAGGATTGTTACAATGTCAACGCCTTCTCATGCACGAGTTCATTCAGTCCTAGCGGGGGGCAGGAGTGCAGGGTGGGGCTGCACTTGTGACTCCTCCATCGACTTTGGAGCTAAGGAATGACCAGCAGAGGTGGGACTGTCTGCCTTAATAACTCAAAGAGTGTGGCTTTCAGGCGCACACCTCACTAGCTCATATAATCCGCACAAGTCATCCATCTGAGTCACAATTCCTTGTTGCTGGTTTTCTTTGAAGGTCGAAAGGTCTTTGTTGACGGTAACGGCATTTGGGAGCCCATAGCTTACATCTGTTGCCGAGAACTTGTTGAGCTCAAGCTTCGAGTCAGCAAATATTTTTTGCTTGTACGGAAAAGCTGGGCCTGCACTATCTACAGCCATGTGGCCCCCAAACCTGAGCGCAATTTGCTGCTGCAGAGGACCACGAGGAGCCCTCGCCCCGTCTCCAGAGACTAATGCCATGGCAGCAGATGAGCAGGTTTGCAGCCAGACATTGGGGCAAACCGTAGTCATAGCTGCAGTCATACTCAGCAGATTGCTACCAGAATATGACACTTGCTGCTGGGGGAGAGCCCATTACTATGTCATTTGATTATCCATGCATTGTGGGCGGCTGGTCAAACTGCTTTTCCACTTTCCATAAGGATACGTCCCTTGATCTTGGCATTGCCATGGCTTTGGAAGTCGTGCATGGGGGACATATGTGCCGACTAACACATGCCTGCGGGTCATTGCTGCAGAGGGGGCATCTATATTCAGCCGCTGGAGATGCCAACGCATATGCGTGGGATTTGGTGCGACACCTGCCTTCTGTCGTCATCTCGTCGGAATAAGAATCTCTTTTACTGATTTTTTTCAAATTGTGACACTGTAAATGACTGTGTACCCTGTGGCTTGCAGACGACAGGTCAGCGAGTGATGACATTTCACGGCCATTCGGCCTATCTCCACTGCATTTCCGCTCGGCCCTCACACCAGCAGGTGGGCTGCTGTGCGGCCCACGCCCTTCCATCTCGGGCATCTCAGCAAGTCTGAACTTTTTAGGGAAACTGATTAAAAATTGCCAAGCAAGCCGTTTCGTCATCTGATGACAGGCTGATATTTCTCTGTGCATGGAGTGGCAGGTCGTAACAGGCTCAGAGGACGGAACTGCCCGAATATGGGGTAACTTTGAGGGAGTTACAGATACTGAAATGTCGTTTGCTGGATAAAATTGCTGCAGTGTCTGTAAGAAGAGCTGGCTTGTAGTCGTAGAGCTAGGGGGTTGATATCTATGTCTCTAGAGCTCTAATGTAAGTGTAGTTTAGGAGGAGCCCTCATGCCGAACAAATTGGGGTTGACACGTGTGAATGGGAACGTCTGTGCTTATGCTGCGAGACCAGACTGCAGGACAGGGAAAGAGTGCGCGGTGTTTGATCCCTGGAGGGCAGCAGTGAAGAAGGGCACTCTAGGCGTAGGGTCGCCCTGGGTGAGCTGTCTGGCATTGGACGCAAGCGAAAACTGGCTGGTGAGAATTGCAGCTCCTCCTCCCATGTCTTTGTAAGAGTTGAAAGTGGCAGGGATGGGCGGCAGAGGGGACGACGAGGTGAACACATATGCTGCAAAAATGTGCAGCCCTGTGGTAGGGAAGTAGATCATGACAGTGGTTCTTCCTTTCTAATCACCGGGACATACGCATCCCTTTCAGACATGTAATCAAGGGTCAACTTGCAATTCCTGTTTGTGTCATGTGCGGGTCTGCTGTCATCCCATTTGTCTGTCATTCGACAGTATCTATGTGTTGCAGCTTGTACACAGTCTGATAGCCTACGCCTTGGCGGAGTCTGGGTGAAGGTGTGTGGGACCGGGGGCAACAGTCTGACCCTGTACAGCCTGCAGTCCTGCGCGGCCGCACTGCGCATCACCACATCGGCAGCCCCTCAGGCGCTGCTCATGCAGGGGGATGAGGTGAGGCTTCTTGCTTCTCGCTGTGGGTAGCTATTCCTGCGGCATTTGCCATGGGGAATATGTTCGTTAGCACACAAACGTTCGAGTTCAACTAATGAGCATGCATCTCCTCTATTTTCATCAATGCTGCAGATTGTGGCTGCTGGAGCTGAGCCCATCGTCTCGCACTGGTCCATGGGAGGGCGCTTGGTCTCGGAGACTGGCTGTGCCCCTGCCTCCGTTTACTCACTTGATACTGATCGATTAGGCGTATGTTTTTCAATTCTCCTGATCCTTTCCTCGTTTGCTTTCCCGGTTCATTTCCTCCTTAGTTCCCTGCTGCGATTCACGAGGAAGTCCAGCGTCCTTTATCCTATCATGTCCTGTTCATGTCCTGTTCATGTTGAGTACATGTACGTTCCTGGTAGTGTATTCTTGTCTTTATAGAATGTATGTTTCTTGTGATAATGATGGCCGTCAAACTTGGAAGTTATCAGAAAACCTAACTTGCCCTGTCTGCAAGTTATCTCAGTTCTTATCTCCCAGGTGTCTACACCAACTTTGATCATATACATAGGTCGTCCGGAGGGGCATGCCATTCATTTAGGGCAATTTTCTGGTCTGATAACCTTGCATTGTGCCACTCGTTTGCTCCCCTTCGTTTACGGTTGATGTTCAATGCTACCGTTCCTCTTTCCCATTTGTATTTTTGGAGGCCTTCCTTTGACCATGCTTTTCGATCTGTTTCTCCAGTATTCTTAGTATCCTCGAGCAATTGCTTCCCAATGGCTGTCAATGTCATCGTTTCCGTTATCATTTGTCCTTATTTATCTGGACTTACTCGTCTAGTCTTTACCATAGCGATCTGTAAATGTCTCCAATTGTTCTTTTCTGATTTTTCGGGCCACTTGGGCATGTCTGCTTGAGTCGTCCGGACGATAATATTTGCGCGACCTCTCTAGTTTCACACAAACAAGCATCTTCAAAAGAGGCAGCGAATCAATTGACTCCTGGCATCCGTTTATCTTTGGCTCCATATGACGCGCACTTAGAAGAAGTGACTGACAAAGAATGTGCGACGTGTGTGGTGATGCAGTTGACAATGGTGGCTGGTTACGGAGGCCTTGTTGACGTCCATTCAGAATTTGGAAGTCATCTCTGCACATTTAGGTGTTCCTAATGTCAAGCTTACAGAGGGCGTGCGTCGAGGAGCTAAAGAGCACATCACGCCCCACTAGACTGATGCATGTTGTTCTTCCTACTCAGTAATACTGGTGTTCATTCTTCAGCCATCGCAGAGGAGTGGGTGTCTCTGTCTGTCTACTGGTTTATGATGGTCTGTTGAGGGCTTTCTGGATGATGAAGTGAATTGATTATTGACCCCCCGGTGTATTGGGGCGCTTTAGGGTTAGAATTAGGGTAAAGAGTTCAACATTGAGCTTGTGGTTGGATACCTCCTCTTTAAAGGAAAGCGAGGTGTGAGGATGGAAACATGCGGGTCGAGAGTCTTGGAGTCGTGTGGGGTTTTCCTGCCTTTGGAATGTTTCTCCAATTGGCCGAACTCGTTCACGCGCTTTC
The DNA here is from genome assembly GCA_037447605.1 of Zygnema circumcarinatum. Lineage (NCBI taxonomy): Eukaryota > Viridiplantae > Streptophyta > Zygnematophyceae > Zygnematales > Zygnemataceae > Zygnema > Zygnema circumcarinatum. The sequence goes on from CM074804.1 coordinate 5,734,801, forward strand.
CAAAATTCAGGCGCTCCTGAAAAAGCAGAATTCACGGAATTCCCCGGAATTCACGGAAGCTGAAATCTGACAAACTATTTACAAATTACGGCGTTGTTTCCTGAAAACAGAGATGGTGTTCACGTTTGAATTTTCACGAGCATCTGGATAAGGCCTCTCGTGAATCCAGAATGGACGCTTGAGTGGGAGGAGTGACAGCTTTGAAGGAGACTGGGTGGCAAGGAGCTCAGAGCCTGTAGAAGGGGCTGGCAGTCGACGCACATATTCGAACTAGGTATCATGATTCGTTTTGAACGAGTTCAGCGCTTTGGGCCCTTCTCCATTTCCTTGGAAGTTTTATTCTGCAACTAAACTTGGGGCATATGAGCCCTTGACCTTCTCGTTTGTTCTTAGGACTTAGTTTGTCAATTGATGTAACAGCTCCATTACGAAGTATTACAGAAGATTGCCTTGATGTTGCAACCTATCTTATCGTGTTATCTTATTTTATCTTTTCGCCCGTATTGCCTATTTTTTCCTGGTAGATGTATTGTAGTTAATGGAGGGATGTCAAAGAACGTTTTCCGAGGAGGAAAATCGATGTTTAGTGTTTCAAGAACCTCTGCCCTTTGCGACAAGGCACTTTCCTCGTTTATTTTATCTCCCTAACTTCATAGGTGTATTACAATCTCCATATATAGCTCCGACATTGATAACCTTCAACGACATGCCTCCACTTTATCGGGTATATGGAACCTCATTATGGACTGAACGCTCCAATCGGTTCCTGTGCTAACTCTGCTGTTGTCAATTCGGGTTGAATCCCTTCCTGTCCGCCAAGTATGGCACTCACAACCGGTCGGGTCTACGTGTGATTGTAGTGCCCATGCCATGGCGCGTTGTAAATTTGTTTTTAAAAGGTCGATTGACAGTTTGTAACTTCGTAAATTTCGAACATTGGAAAGGTGAAGGTGAGGAATCGTTCCGTACAGTTGTGCCGGGGCCTGGAAGTCCTAGTACCGTACAGACGGGCAAGGCAGGGAGGTCAGGCGCAGGGCCTACTCGTAAAACCGAACAGGTTGAGAAATTGAGAAACGACTTTCTTTAATTTCTCAATTCTCAATATTTTTGAATAGAGTTGAACTTTGAATACTCGAGGTCGAAACTTTTTCGATGTAGGAAAGCGAAAAGGTTTTAGGAAAAAAGTTCAAATACTCGATAAGTTCGGTCGCACGAGTGGATTCCAACTTTTGCCACGTTGGTATTGTGCGATTCGAGGGATCCGGTTAGCCCGGGCCCCATTTTTGCCGTACGACTCTTCCCGCGCGCCGATCAGCAATTTCTGTACAAACCTCCGGGTCCACGCGCTTTAACGATCCGCTAAAATCTCATTGTTGATCAATGGACCCAAGGAAAACTCAAATTGAACACAAACGATAATTAATTGTTCAACGTTCAATTGGTTCTCCATAAAATTTGATGTTGAGACTTTGAGAAACAAATTAGGAATTCATTTCTCATTTTTCAAAATGAATCGTGTTCACAAATATAGGGTTTTTTTGAGAAACTCGTTCTGCATTTTTTTTTTTGAGATGCAAAAATCTTTAATTTTTTTTTCTCAATATTGTTCGGTTTTACTGGAGGGGCCGGGCAGGGCCAGGGCCGGGCCAGGGCCGAGGGGCTTGTGGCCGTTGCAGGCGGGCGGCCCTGTACCGTACACTGTACGGCTCGGCTCGGCTCGGGTCGTGCTTTCAAAATTTGAAATTTGCAGGCCGGCCGTTGCGCCCTTTCAAGATCCAGCCAAGCCCGAGCGCGCGCAAGGCAAGGCAAGGCTCCCCCCCCCCGCAGTGCCTGCACGCGCCTCCGCCGCGCCGCTCCTCCTCCTCCTCCTGCGGACCTTACGGATTGCAGAGAGGAGAGATGGATGTGCTGAGAGCAGAACAAGAGAATATCGGGATTGCAAGAAAGGTATTGACAGCATTATGTTCGAATGGCTATCTGTCTTTGGATGGGCTTCTCCTTTAGTGGTGCAGGAGAAGAAACACTCCGTCTGTGTGAGCACAAGAGTTTTTTTCGCTACTATAGTCAGGGAACTTCCATATGCGTGGGATTTTATTTCTGCGTGCCTTCAAAGCTTGCATACTCTACTTGCCAAAATAGGGAAACACTTTCGGAAAAAAAAAAAATCTTTACTGAGGGTTTTTCAGATCATTGTGCAGCTAGTGCTGTCCAGTTTCACATGATATGTGAGGTCGCGATGATACCAAAGGAAAATTATGTGGTATTTTGGAAGTCTGACGTTGAAAGGAGTTGCTAATGCCTTGTATTGAAGACCTGTGTTTTTCAGGGCGGACTTCCTAAAGCTCCTAATGCAGGCAAACCGGGAAAATTACCTACCGCGCCCCTTCAGGGCAGCTCTGTCCAGAATTCCAATTCGAATGGAAGGACGATTGAACAGATGTACCAGAAGAAATCACAGCTGGAGCATGTGCTTCTCCGACCAGACACTTACATAGGAAGCATCGAGAAGGACACAAGGTCCCTTTGGGTATATGAAGAGGGGAAAATGGTGAACCGGGAAGTCACCTTCGTTCCTGGGCTGTACAAGATATTTGACGAGATTCTCGTAAACGCTGCTGATAACAAGCAGCGGGATTCAACCATGGATTGTGTGAAAGTCGACATAAATGTGGAAGCTAATTTCATTAAAGTGAGTCAATATAAACTGATTTTTAACCCTGTTCATTAGTGTTTATTGTGTGCACGAATAAATTGCTTAAACATCCGTGTTTCTTCCATACACTAAGTAAGTAGGTAATCTCTGAACCTTATGTGGCTATCTGTGGCAGGTTTGGAACAATGGAAAGGGTGTCCCTATTGAAATACATGCCGAAGAAGGGGTCTACGTTCCAGAAATGATATTTGGCCATTTGTTGACCAGCAGCAATTACGATGACAGTGAGCAGAAAACAACAGGTGGACGCAACGGCTTTGGTGCTAAACTTGCAAACATCTTCTCCACAGAGTTTGTTATTGAGACGGCCGATGGAGATCGACAGAAGAAATACAAGCAGGTTGGAACTGTGGTGACCTACTGCATGGCTGGCTGCCTCCGTTCGTGTCAACATCTCAAGAATTTCTCTATACTGTGCTGTATGCAGTAGATGTTACTGTGAAGTTTGCTTCAATCCAGCTTCTTGCTAATGATCATTATCTATGTTTGCTATCCCTGATAAGGATTGAAGGCATATGATTATTGCAGGTTTTCACTGACAATATGAGCAAAAAGACAGCTCCTGAAATCACCAAATGCAAAGCCAGCGAGAACTGGACCTGTGTGACTTTCAAGCCTGATTTGGTGAAGTTTCACATGGATCATCTTGAGGACGACGTGGTGGCATTGATGAGCAAGCGTGTCCTAGACATTGCCGGTTGCCTTGGAAAAGGAGTCAAAGTTGAGTTAAATGGTGTTCGCCTTCCAATAAAGTCATTCAGTGACTACGTTGGACTATATCTGACGTCAGCTACTAGTCCTGAAAGGGAGGAGCCGCTTCCAAGGTGAGACTGTTCAAAGAGTGTCCTTAATGTGTTACACTTGCCCAGCTTTTCAGACTTCCGATGTCCTGTTTTCCTGCAAGCTCTCTGGAGCTAACAGATTCGCATAAAATCACGACATCTGGCATCAAAGTTTTGGTTCACTAGCTAAGTGTATTCGCAAATTTTCGAGGGTGGCAGAATCTATGAAAAGGTGAACGACAGGTGGGAGGTTTGCGTCAGCCTTACTGATGGGCAATTCCAGCAGGTATGGATGCTATGCTTTCTTGAGAAGTGTCCCAAAACTCACTAGTTTCTAAGGCAAAAACGGAGGGGAAAATTTTCTGAGTAAATTTCAATGATATGACTTTCGCAGCATTGCAATCCACCGGATTTGCTAATGGCGACCAATAACGCTTCTTGTTAGCCTAATTTAGCTTTTTGAGTATCTTGATGATGTTTGCAGGTCAGCTTTGTCAACAGCATTGCCACAACACGAGGTGGCACTCATGTTCAGCTTGTGGCTGACCAAGTAACCAACTACTTGTTGGAGAAAATAAGGAAGAAGGCTGGCAAGGCATCTGCAAGCGCAATAAAGCCAGCCCAGGTCAAGAACCACCTCTGGGTGTTTGTTAACGCCCTGGTAGTTAACCCTGCTTTCGACTCACAGACGAAAGAGTGGCTCAATACTCGTTCGATTGATTTTGGATCTACATGCAAGTTGTCAGAAGAGTTTATGAAGAAAGGTGAGTTACAAATGTGCGCTTGTCTGAACAAGCAGAAATCAATTGCAGAGAATCTGGACTTAGCTATCAGAGTGTATTATCTGTTTAATCAGAGGGGATGTTTAAAAAAAAAAAAAAAAAAAAAAAAAAGTGCTGCTTAGGTATTGGCAAGTCAAGCTTATCTAACTCAATACTTTGTTGTGCAGTTTTAAAGTCCGGCATCGTTGAAAGTGTATTGACTTGGGCCACGTTCAAGCAAAACAAAGACCTGAAGAAGACAGATGGAAGCAAGCGACAACGGTTGATGGGAATTCCCAAACTTGATGATGCAAATGAAGCAGGAGGCCGTAATTCCCAACACTGCACACTTATCCTTACAGAAGGAGATTCGGCAAAAGCCCTCGCGGTACGCGAACTCTTTTCACAAGCTTTATTTCTTCTATTCTTGGCTTTCGATGAGGAAAGCTGAATTTAAAGGTGGCATGTTTGATGCTAAGGTTAGATAGATATTATGCCGTTGATTTCTTTCGTTTTGTGATCTATCACGCGGCCATGCATGCACTCTCTGCCTGATGAATTCCTAGTGACAGAGGTCAACGTTGTGAACATTGACTAACACACTACCTAACGCACAAATAACTAACACACAAGAATGAGCCTACACAGCACTAATAACAAATACATAGCGAGTTAGCGAACAAAGTCTGCCTCGTCTGAATGGAAAATGTTCTGCAGGTGAGCGGCCTGAGTGTTGTTGGCCGGGATCGATATGGCGTCTTCCCTTTGCGTGGAAAGCTGCTTAACGTTCGTGACGCTTCGCACAAGCAGATCCTTGAGAATGCAGAAATCAGCAGCATCAAGCAAATCTTGGGTTTGCAGCACGACAAGGATTATGACAGCATTAAGTCTCTACGTTATGGTCATCTGATGATTATGACTGATCAGGTAAGAACTGCAGCATTGACTTGTCGGCTTTGAAACTCATATCATATCGTCCTATGAAGTTATACTGGAAAGCTGAATCTCATGCGCTGTTTTTGTGCAGGATCATGACGGGTCCCACATTAAAGGACTGCTTATAAATTTCATTCACAGATTTTGGCCATCACTGCTGAGGTTCCCAAGTTTTATGTTGGAGTTTGTTACTCCTATTGTCAAGGTAATGTGCCAAGTTCACAATGGCAGCTCCATAAAGTCCCGGTTACGAGGACGAAGACATGTTGTGGTTTGCTCTCATTCCCCTTCGCAAGAACCAGGTTATTTAGGATTCCTTCTTTTCCTTTCAGAGATGCTCTTAACCATAATGAGATGCGTTCTGACTGCAGGCCACTGGTCCTCGAGGCAAGACCTTGTCATTTTACACGATGCCAGAATACGAGTCATGGAAGGATTCTCTGGGAGGTAACGTGAAGGGTTGGAGCATCAAATACTATAAGGTCTGCTCACACTATTCATGTCACTTCTCGCTTTGGTTATTTTAAGATAAGGATGCTATTCTTCTAATTTTTCACAAGAATTGACTTTCGTAATAGAGAGAGCCCATGTTTTGTAGACTAAGGCCTCCTCAATGCCAGCATTTTCCTGTCTCTACAATTTATCAGCAAATCCGTCCTGCCCTTTGCGTAACAGGGTCTTGGAACAAGCACAACAAAAGAGGCGAAGGAATATTTTGCGGCGTTGGACAAGCATAGAAAAGATTTTGTGTGGTCCGGCGATAATGATGGAGAAAGCATTGATCTTGCATTCAGCAAGAAAAAGATTGATGGACGAAAACAGTGGTTGCGAAACTTTGAGGTGATATACTACTATGCTCCTGCTTGCATATTTCACCTAGCTAAAGATCATATCTTAACAAAACTCTCGATTGGGAAAAACAAGCGAGGGTGCTTGCTTGCGAAATATACCTTTTCTTCCAGGATCACATTGTCGATACAATATTCGTCATTTCCTTTTGCTACTGAATCTAGTGAACATCTGCATTGAATGCCCTTTTCCTTGGGATATCTGACGGGAAATGGTGATGGGAGGATTGCAGCCTGGCACATATCTGGATCAGAGCGTTTCCACTATCAATTACACAGATTTTGTGAACAAGGAGCTTATTCTTTTCTCTCTGGCGGATAATATGCGCTCCATTCCCTCAGTTGTCGATGGCTTCAAGCCCGGTCAGCGAAAGATTCTCTTCAGTTGCTTTAAACGAAAATTGAAGTCTGACGTGAAGGTGAGCCTGATATGCTCTGTGAATTGATTTGTTTCCCCCAACTCAATTGAGCAGCTTCAATGTAAGCATATTCTCATAGTTTACTTTTTTAGGCTCCTCCCAACTCTGATACTCTGTAGAACAAATACAACAGCCATGCACTTCCCGTGTGCTTCATTTCCTCTTTATGCTGGCAGTTTTATTAAGAATGTGTGACAGGAGCTACTGAGTCCACATGCTTTAGTGAAATGCAGAGGACTCGTTAGATGTTGTCCTTAAGAATTCGATTCAGCTTCGTCGTTTCAAATGGCATGTTGAATCCTGAAAAGAAATATAGTTGCATCAGAGCTCTAAGTAGCCTGTAGTTGCCAATATGAGTCCTCCTTTGAGAACAAAGGAAAGACGGATGTGATTTCTGCATAAGAAAGAGCAATATTAGATTAAGACCTACACTTCACTTTACTTCTTGCCGAACCTCCTGCGAAGCTAATTGTAAATACAGACAGGTATGCTGAAATAAGTTCATTCATCAAGCTGCATCAGGAATTTGGAATTTGCAAGTTCTTCATCCTATGATATTGAAAAACGCCTTATTTTTTTTTCCTTTTAATTGTTGCAGGTGGCCCAGCTAGCGGGATATGTCTCAGAGCATTCTGCATACCATCATGGAGAGGCCTCCCTTATGGGCACAATTATTGGCTTAGCGCAAGACTTTGTTGGAAGCAACAATGTCAATGTCCTCGTGCCAAGTGGTCAATTTGGCACACGCCTTCAGGTCTGTACTAAGATTCTGAGATTCTGAGTCCAAACGCTTAATGCAATTGTATTCTCGGCCGGGAATTACCTAAGGAAGGGAGAGCAAACTCGGATGGGTCACAAAGCTATCTCTTATTCTATGTTTCCTCCCTGTTTGGGTCCCCGACTTCAACCTGACTTTGCAGTTGCTCCTGTCTGTTATTTCTGCAGGGCGGAAAAGATGCTGCAAGCCCCCGTTATATATTCACTCGTCTCTCGCCTTTGACAAGAATGATATTTCCTGAGGCTGATGATTGCTTGCTCGACTATCAGAATGAGGATGGACTACTCATTGAACCGACATGGTATCTCTCTTTTGAGGACTTGCCAAAACTTTTTTTGATTTGTTCTGTACAATGCCAAGTGCTGAAACAGTTGTCCATGCATGCTTATGCCTACACGGAACCCCTTGTAAATCAAAAGTACAATGCACCCAACTGTTTCGCAAAGTACAAAAACTTTTCAATTGAGCATACATAGCATAATATACTCTTTGTAGGTTATGAATTTTCTGTCTACTGAAATCAAAAGCAAAGCGTAAATGATGTTCAGCACTCAGGCTATTTCTTCACGTGATTTCCATGCAGGTATTTGCCAATCCTGCCGATGGTGCTTGTGAACGGAAGTGAAGGTATTGGAACGGGATGGTCCACAAATGTACCAAATTATAACCCTCGTGATATTGTGGACAATTTAAAGCATCTTATCGCCGGTGAAAGTATGCAGCCTATGATGCCCTGGTATCGAGGCTTCAAGGTGAGGCTTTCTGCTGGAAACATGCAATCTTTTAGGCTGCCATTCAGGGCGATCGCTTATATGTCCGGGATGACTGTGCTGAAAAGTTGGCTATTCATCGTCACCATCGCAGCATTTTGAAATGAGGGCTCCAGCGTGAGGGCTCCGAGTCGTTCACATCGCATCGTGACATAAATATGGCTTGCTTGCAGGGGTCAATCGAGCATTCTTCAACCAAAGAATCTGGCCAGACGTACACAATAAAGGGTACCATTGAACAAACAGGACCAACTGTTCTGGAAATAACTGAGCTGCCCATTCGAAAGTGGACTCAAGACTATAAGGAGTTCCTTGAAAGCATGATGACGCCATCGGACAAGAATAAGGAACCCTTCATTCGAGTGAGTGAAAGGATGTGTTCCGTGAATAGGAAGAATATTCTTCATTGTCGTAGGAGAGTGCTGAAGCAGCAAATCTGGCATTATTGTGCAGGAACTTGTGGCAGCTGTAGTTTTCTGTTTTCTGAACCAGAAGTTCGTGTGCAGGACTTCAAGGAGTACCACACTGACGCATCGGTGCATTTTGAACTCCACTTATCGGAAGAGAACATGGCAATGGCCTTAGCGGAAGGTCTCATGAAGAAATTCAAGCTGACTACGACCATGAGCACAAGCAACATGCACCTCTTTGACCAATCAGGTCGGATAACGAGATATGACAGTCCCGAGCAAAGTATCCGCTCAACGTACATGTTCTGATGGCATTGCATCGCATTAAATGTTGAGCATTTCATTCTCTTTTCTTTTGCTGTAATTGAATGCACTTGCTTGTCGTTGTTACCCTCATGGCCTGTAAGTCTTCTTGACTTGAAGCAGTCATCGAATCGTTTTATGGCCTGCGCCTCGTATACTACGAAAAGCGGAAGGTGAGGCTCGAAAACTCTTGTATCTTTGGCGTGGATGATGCATGAAGCATTGTTATCGCTTTTTCTTCTTTTAAACTGTTCTAACTTATAGTGGCCTATCTACTTTACCAGGCGGCACAATTGGATTCCCTTCACTATGAACTTACGAAGCTTGACAATCGTGTGCGGTTCATCTTGGCCGTTGTTCGTGGTGAAATCATTGTCAGCAATCGCAAGAAGGCGGAACTCCTTGCTGAGCTGAAGGTCAGCAATACCCTTCTGCTGCGTGCATCTTGATTCCGGAAGCAAGCAACTTTTCTGATTCCCTCTGAAGGCAAACTTTAGTTCCTCCTACGGCAACTGAAACTGAATTCTGGCTTTTACAGGAAAAGAAGTTCAATCCGATGCCGGTTGGGACTGCGAAGAAGAACACCAATGACCCACCTGTTGCTGGCGCTTCAGACGAAAATGATCAGGACGAGGACGATGCTGATGACCTTCCAACAGACAAGGGGATGTCCAAAGGGGCTTACGATTACCTCTTGGGTATGCCTATCTGGAGCCTCACTCTGGAGAAAGTTCAAGAGCTTTGCCGAGAGAGAGATAACAAGGAAGCAGAGCTTCAGGCTCTATTGAAGACGGAGCCGAAAATGATCTGGAAGGGAGACTTGGACAAGTTCCTTCTAGCCCTCGAGGTAAGGACAACAATACTAATGATAACAGGTCTTGTGAATTACCATCTTTGTGACAAGGAGATTGTTAGATGAAGTCATCAGGCATTTTGTAAGGGAGGTCTCGCCATGTGCAGGAACCACTCCTCCAGTTATTATACAGGACAATATAAATGGTGAAACGGAATCTGAACATTCTCGCAGCTTAGTCGAGAGGCAGACATGCTTGGAGTAATGCATGATCACGAAGGCTGATTGGAGCTGGAACTAGCAATGCTTGATTGTGACGTTTACACTGCAAGAAAAAATCTTGAAACTTAGTGCAATAATCGACCAATGACGTACTAGTTGAGACGTATTGGAAACGGAAACGAAGACATTTTTTTATTTCGATTCCTCGTGCGTTATAGAGGATGTCCTGCAAATATGATAGTGACCTGAAACGACCCAGTACCAAGCTTATGGAGTTTTGGTATGTCAGTAAGTTAGGCTCATCATTAGAGGCGGAATTATCCTCTAGTCAAGGATTGGAACAGCTTCAGTACAGTCAAGCGGAAAGTTTCAGTAGTCGTATGTTTATCCGTGTTGTATATTGGTGTATTCGTATATTTGTTCATTGGCTGCGGTGACGACTCCTCAAGCCAGAATGCTGATGCTTGCCTGATGGCCTTCACCTACAGAATCCTCACAAGCTATATCAATCATGTGGAGCTTGTCAACTCTCAGAAATGCCTTTCTCCTCTCCAATGAGTCTTGGATGAGCGTAATGGCCACCTATCTGCTTATAGGATGTGCAAGTTCCTGCTAACAGACTAGTGCTGATTTTTTTTGGCCATTCAGGCTTCTGAACAGGAAGCTGATGAAGAGCGGAAAAATGAGCCTAAGCAGCAGAGACAGGCCAAGCTGCCCAATAAGGGGAAAAGCAAGGCCTTGGACGATGAAGATGAGGATTTTACTTTTGGAAAAAGTAAGGCTTCAACAACCTTGTGCACATTGACTATTTGCACTGCTTGTAAAGTAAGGAATGAATTTATGGCAAATTTCCGTTGGTGATGTTTTGGCCTTTTCGATTCCAGGGAAGAAAGAGACTGCTCCTTCCACGACGAACCCTGATGCAGCGTCCAAGAAGTCTGCAGGGGCTCCCAGCGAAGCTACAAAGAAAGTAAGTTGCAAGAAGGAGGAGAGAGTAGGTGGGACATACTCTTGTACATTCAAAAAACGCATGCCCTTCGTGGCTTCCTTAGGATGCAAAAAGCTCATGGAATTATCTGTTGGTCTCACGACTTGTTGGCGCAGAAAGGGAGGCCTGCAAAGAACACATTGCCATTAGAAGTGAGGCAGTTAACGAAGCCCACAGCAGCAGCGAATCGGTACCCGGCTCAGGTACACTCTCCACTGGCGTCGCCACTGGCATCATATCGCCGCAGAATGTCAGCAGTTTAGGCAGTTGATGTGCGTAGACCTATTTAACGCAGTCATGTTATATAGCAATTTTAACTTCAGAGCATTCATGGTTCATCTGTAAATCTCAGGAGTTTGACATTGATGAGGAGATCGGGGAACTATCCCTAGCGGACAAGATCGCCTTACGGAGTATGGAAGTGGAATCGGACATTGCTGAGCCCATGCAACCTGCCGTTTTTCCAAGTAAGACTTTGACGATTCCAAATGACTTCGAGTCAAGTCTCACTGGCTGGCTAATGTGCTGTGCGTTTCAAATTGGAAAATTTGGTTTCAATATTTCACATGAACATCAACATGAATTGTAGGCAAGGCATCAATCAGAGTGGCCTGCAAATCTCAGGCTGGCAAAGATACTCTCAATGGTTGTTTGTCGAAAGGCTCAAGTGGAGACTTAAGTGCTGGGAATGTCGTTCCCAAATTTCGATCGCACGCGTGGATGCTATAGGATGCTCAGATGCTCGGACTGTCTGTTCTTGAACATAAATAGATGGTCGGGTCCTAGCAGTGCGGGATGACGGATGTTAGGCACCTCACCCCTGGCTCAGATCATGCAGACATTGATAAGCTAGCTGCCAAGGATTATCGTCCCTTTTTTATTACCATTACTATTTTGTCTATTTGATTTTCTTCTTTCAGTAACATGAAGGCTTTCGTTTTTTACACAATGCCCGCATCATTACAGGTGGAACGGCAAAAGCTGCCGCAGCGGGAGTGCGTCCTGTGACTGGCAGTACAATCTTGGATCTTCATGAAGATATCGAGCAGGGAGATTCGTCCTCGCTTATGAGCTCTGAACTTAAGGACGAGTCAGAACTAACTGCATCGAGGAATGCAAGAGGAGCCCCCAAAGGCAGACGAGCAGCAGCTCCAAAGAAAGACAAACCAGCACCAGAAACTGGTCGCGGGCAAAAGCGCGGAAAGCAGGTCAGTTGGTCTCCCATACAGAGCTCAGATGTGGTATTCACTCTTCTTTTGTGCGCGTAAATTCATTCAACGTAACGATTGACAGAAAATGAAATGTCTCGCAATAAATTGTATGCAAACTACCAATCGAATTAAGCGGCAACAAACTTTTTATGCGCACAACTCAAACTCGGCTTTGTAGTTTTTGGACAAACAGGCACTTTTTGACAGGCACATTTTCTGTCTACATGCTACTGCTGCGCAGGTTTCGAGCAAAGGAAGTACGCTTGATGCGCCAGATGTCAGCTTCCCTTCCAGTGCAGCACACTCCACTATATCTGCACTTGCAGCACAGTCCTCCGAGGTGAACTCTCCGGACAAAAAGGTGCGACGGACTCAGAACCAGCCATTCACGAAGAGTGTCAACATCAACATCAGTCTGTCAGACGAGGAAGACACCGCTGTTGTGGGGCGAAGGCTTCCAGCGAGGGCTACTCGCACCAAGAAGGTTGTCTACAACCTCACGAGCGACGAGGATGAGGAGACAGGTGGCAGCGATGCGGAGATATTCAGTGAGGAAGACTCCGATTGATGGCGGGGACTGTAAATCGCCCTCTTACAGCGTGTTTGGTTGGTTATTCGTCCTAACTGTGTCTAAATCAAACATGAAGGATACTGTTCGTATCATTCCATTTATTATGCTTATCCTGTGTTGACCCTTTGCAATCACCTCACTTGTAGAGAGCAAACTGTCTGCACTCGTTTGCTCCTACGAGTCCTCGTGGGTGGACGTCCGTGCATGTCATTTACAGTTGCTAGCCAGGAGCATAGCTCAGCAGTCTACAGTACAATTCACTGTGCGTCGTACTTTGGCTTGTTGTCCATCTGATTCTTTGTCCATTGCGCTACATTGTAAATAAATATACTTTTGTGAATGAGTACGCATATCAAACTTTCATCAGCTCTCGTGGACATGGAGATGCTCTTGCTTGTTCCACCGGCACAGTGGAGCATAATGTGGAGGATACCTTGAGAACAAGGTCCGACCGACACGGCTGCAACATGCAAGGGTGCTTCACATGCCCCGTCACGAAGGAGCTTAACAAAATAAAAAATTTCCTGTCGTTCTTTTCCGCAAACTGTGGGTTTGGGGGACAAAATTGGTGCAACACTCTGTAAGCCGTCTACTCAGCAGCCAACTCGTGGGATGCATAAGTTATAGGAGCCTTGTGGCATCTTCCTCTAGTGTACAACACAGCTGGTCATATATGCCAGGTGAGGCAGTGTTCAGCGGCCCAGCTGGCTTTCGATCCAGTTGTCGATGAGATTGCGCATGCGCAGCGTCTGCTTGACATCAGCCCCCACCATCCACAGCCAAGAGGGTGCAGAGTGAAGATTGTTGTCAGCGTGGACCACTTGAGTTACGCATGCTCAAAAAATTCTACAGTCATTTGAAGACAGAATTCTGCGACAACTTAAAAAATATTCGTAAAACGAAAAATACGAAAGACACGCAGTACAGCGATGGGGGGAAGGGGGGCGGCGTCAATTGAGCATTGTTTCACATGGAAGCCGAGGAAAACGAGAGAAGGGGGCGCAGGCCGCACCTGGTCGTGCAGCGCCATGTGGCCCGCAGAGAGCACCGTGACGTGCGTGAGGTTGCTGTGGCGTTTCATGTAGCCTGCCAGCTCACCGTTCACGCGCCAGATCTGGTGAGGCGCCTGCATCCACTCATCCTTGCCTGACCAGTCGAGCGTCTTTATCCAATCCTCTGTGCTCGCAGGGCCCTCCTTCAGATCCAGCTGGCCCTGCATCACCCACTCCTAGGATTTCTCGATGAAATTTATCTCCTACCCACCTATTTTCAACAGGTTTCAGTTGGCCAGGAGGACAGAACGAGAAAGCACGAGGCTTCTGGAGGAGTTCGGCAAGCGGCTATTCACAAGGATGTCACCATTACAACAGTATGCCAAAATTCTCATGTTGGGCCCGTACGATCCCCTATGTCGGATGAGAAATGTAGATAGCCAGAGCTTAAATGACTCTTCCGCGACCCATCCACACAAATGAGAAGGTATCAAGTCTAAGCGAGCTTTAAATTTGCGTTGGAGCGCTTTTCTCGTTGCTACGGTGGTTTTACTAAGCTGATGTGTACGATTACATCGTCGTAGAGTCCACACAAACGTACGAAGGTGCAGCACTTTGTATACAAAGTGCAACGCAACAAGCGAGACACCATCAGGTGGAAGGGCAGAGTGCAGGCAGCAGTCACTTGCCCACCTGGAACAGCAATACTGGGAGGGTAGTCAGGATTTCGTTCACCATCCAGCGGACACTCTTCATCAGATCGGCTGCCAGCTTGTTGCTCACTTGCGAGCTGCACGTCTCAAAGTGTTGATTGCGTCTCAGATTTACATTAAGCTTTTTCTGAACATCTCCCCTGTTCAGTAACTGCAAAAAGCCATTTTCCACAAGTTTTATCAAAATTCCAAACTTCGCAGAGACAAGTTTCACGCAAGCAGACGTATTTCCATACAAGAATTGCAGAGAGGAGCAGGGCCACATGGACCGACCTCCTCTAGGATATCTGCACCATCGAGTGTTTTATGATAGTCCGCGGGACGGCGAGTGTTGAATAAAGTGGCGAGGCCTGTGACGTTCTGAAGCCACTGCAGCAATTGGCGCCTGCAAAAAAAGCAGTGCACGGGTTTGAAATTCTCTTGTGACGCGAAACATTAAATCAGCTTCAAAACTAGCCATTGACGAATGTATTTTTCACCAGCATACAACGGGTTCTGCCTTCGCACATTCCTGTGAGTGAAACACGACTGTCACTGACCTCTGCCGTGCTGCATCCAGCCACTTTTCGTCATCGATAAGTTGTACAACTCGCTTTGACCAGTTCTCAATCTGCATGACAGAGGCCCATAGAACATCCCTTTCGAATCAACCGAAGAGATATGCGTTAAATCTCTGCATAGGAAACGCGTGAGGACAAACTCCGAACTTATGAAGTTGGCAGGCTCCTTGAAAGGTATCAACTCTTTTGAGCTTGAGGTTCCATAGGCATGCAGTCAGATAAGGCCACATACGTGCCGCTTCTGGTGGCCGTCTATGTATCCGAAGTAGTAGAAGAGCGGCCCCATGAGAGGAAGCATTTCACGCGGGTCTGTCATTCCGTTGCCGACCACGAGGCCATCCAACCTGAAGGGGTGGCTCCGTTGTGGTTCAGCGTGAGAATGGCTGTTCAGGTCCTCCCGCCATTTCAAAGTGTAATATCCGAGGCTTGGGACATATTTTCCCGCATAGCTACACAGAAAAATACCGATGCCAATGAAAGTGAAGTGGTTAGTCTATGCCGAATTGCCTTTGAACTTGAGCGAGCCCATGACCTATTTTTGTGCCTCGTGCCCGTAACCTACCTATTACCCATGCTGCCTTGACATAGAAAAATTGTATGACGTTTACCTCATTACAGATTATCCAATAGAAATGTCACCCCCTTGAAAGACCATCCTGGCTGGGCCTATTAAATAAATATCCTATACAAAAGAACACAAAATAGCTTATTTAGCTTTTTAAAGGCACAAGTGTTGCTTTAGCCTGAAGACCACTAAGTATAACCTAGTTTCACTTTAGTGCCGAGACGCTTTAGTGGACGAACTTAACTGGGCCATCCATCTGGCTCTATGAATCGAATTTATCTTCTTTGGATGGACCCGGACTCGGAGACCTCAACTCGAGACTATTGGCGCTAAAGTGTAATGACCGTAAGTATGTTACTTTTAGCTATGATAAGTATGTACCGAGTCGCAAGAACCAAAGTTTAATCAAGCACGAGAAATGTTTTGCCAGCTCGAAAGCATCAAGAAGAAATGGCCTCAGTTGAGGAAAGAACGGGACAGGATGGAGGAAAACTTACCTCTCGCCCGCTATATAGAATGGACGGTCCTGCACGACAGCATCCAAGAGAATACGCAAACCCGGGAAAGACAAGAAAGTCTGCATTTTGTTAGTAAGAAAGGTATGGACACGACTTAGCAGAAGCTCTGGTGAAAAAGGCGACTTTACGTTTTCGAAACCCATCGCTGAAGGCTACAGATATGCACTAGTTTTTTCCTGTTGCTTTGCTTTTGAATACGCCAAGCTTTTTCATGTGTAGTTTACAACAATTCCCAGGGATTGCACTTGCTGCGGGGAAAAGCTTCGTGCATACTTTAAAATATTCCGGAGCATGTTTTGTAAAGAAAGTCGTGATGGCCTTATACAATGCTGTCGCCACACTTAACTCCCCATTCGGTATGGCATCAGGGTCATTCACCGTACTGTTAAAACCATGTTAAAAAAACATAGATCAGATACTTCAGAACTAGAGTTAGGGCACTCCTTTGAGCCATTGGCCTCGGTGCAAGCACCCAGATTTTTGTAATACTTTTCATCCCTTCAAGCGCTATTATACGTCTGCAACTCTGCGACTTGCTGCTTTCCAAGCTCGTTAAGAAGTCGTTAGGATGCTTCTAAATCTTCGTCATAAACACAGACTAGTACATGGCTGGTTTTAAGGATCCCTTTGTGGCTGCATTGTCGTAAAAAATTCCCAGATACATGCACACACGAATATCATCAGCTTCCAATATCCATTTTTGTAACATTTGACGGAATTTATTCTGCTAACCATCTCCTAAGAGACATAAAACAGCGGTTCGTCAACATTGGCCTCTTTTGTATTGCCAAGAACTACCAGTGCGGAAATTAGAGGAAGAAATACTTTTTGTTGAATTCACAAACCTGAACCCAACGCCGACAGGATTGTCGATGAAGAGGACCCCGTACGCATCCGTCCACGCTCCTTCATTCTTTACAAGTCTGGGAGGAATTTCTTCAATAATATTGTAAGGTCCAATCTCGTAAAACATCCCCACCATGCTAGAGCACCCAGGACCCCCCTGAAGCCACAAAATAATCGGAGTCTCTTTCAAACTCCTCTTCGGCTCTCTTGCCTCGTAGTATGCAAAATACATTTCTGCACCTGCGGAAGCATTGATCGAAATGTAACCTGACATATCAGGCCAAGCGTCTTCTGGCAACACTGGGAGTCCCGCTGAATTATCTCCTCCCTTGCCTTCCTCCTTCCTAGCATTAAACCCGCTAGACTTAGAGGAAGGCAGCTTTAGCTCGCTTCTTTCTGTGACATAATCTGAGCTCCCTCCTACTACCTTTGCTCCTTCCTCTTCCCAGGGGCCATAGCTCACTGAGTGGGGCCGCGCGTGAATGAGAGCAGCCGAGAGCAGCAGCGCGCCAAGCGAGAAAAGGCGCTGCGTGGAAGCCATGGACGCCGCCCTTGCAACGACCGCTCGCCTGCAAGGTCCGGCCTTTATACTGCAGGCGCTGGTCGTCCAAACCAATAACAGCTTGCCACGCTATAATATTTTCATACGTGGCAGTCCGTGATTGGTTGTGCCCGCGCAATGTTTAAAAAGGGTGGCCCACCCCTGTCGAAACCTGCTGCCACGTCACCCTATCCGCTGATCGGAGCGCATGATCGCGCTGCATGCTCGCCACGTGGACAATACGGGCGTTACAACTGCGCTACGTGGCATAGAAGCCCCAAGTGATTGGCTCAACCCCACGGCGGAGGACCACGTGGCGGCCCCGGAAGGAGCGTTATCCAAATGGGGGAGCCGCGTGGCAGGCGGTAGCGGCGGCTGACGGCAGCGAGCCGGAGCCAGCCCGTCAGCGCGCGCGCGCGCGGGCGGGCGGGCGGGCGGGCAGTTCCATGGAGCCCGCCAGTCCCGTCGGCCGTAGCGAGGTCGACGTGCTATGTCGCGCAGTTACCGCAGGTCGCGCGCGGGACGGACGGTCGGACGGACTGCGCGGGCGGGCGGGCGGGCGGGCGGGCGGGCGGGCGGGCGGGCGGCAACAGGCAGCGCGACCTGCCCCCCACGAGGCCATCGGCCATCGCCTCCTTCCGAGTGAGCAAGCAAAGATAGGCTGTGGCATTGACCTCATTGATGCGCCGCAAGCGCCTCCACTCAGGTCAAATGTCCTGTACGTGGCGCCTCGATGGCATCCTCGTGCGACTGCATTCCATACCATACCATACCATAGCGTGACGTCCGGCTGTCCTGGCACGCCCCCCCCTGTCAATGTCCCCCTGCAGGCAGGCCCTGCGTGGGGGGGTGCGTGTGTGAAGCCTCCTGCTGCCAGGAAGGTACCGTTCTCCCGCCTGCTCGAAGCTGTACGGCACCTGTTGTTGAATTGGCTTCTTTAGCCAAATTCTCCTGAGCTTCGGCAGGCGGCCATGGATGTTATGGACGGACGTCGCCTTAGTGCTGGGAGGCTGTGAGGACGAGGTGGAAGGTTTTAGAAGGCTGTACTAATGAGTGCCGAGCGGATCTCCCCTCGGGGAGTTTTTCATATATCTTTTAATCAAGATAATACGTAAGCTTTTCGTGTTCGTTTTTTTTTTTACTTGCTACATGAAATACAACGGTTGCCTCTTTTCTTGATGTTATTCTGAAAGGACGAAGGCTAAATATCGTGTAAGGTAGAAGGAAGAGCAAAGGAAAAAAGACAAGGAGTTGTCGGTGGCTTATCAACGGATCTCGTCTACTTAGCTGCAGCGTCTGAATCGAGATATCATTTTGTCTGTTTATTCATATCAATTTGTCGATTTGGTTTTAGCGCAGTCAGTGTTTCACCATTGCACAGCGATTATAGGTTTGGACAGCATTTCTATCTGGCATCGTGATACATGGCAGGGTCATGCACATCCGATCGTCACTAGATTGCATGTAAGATGTTGGAGATCCAGAACTATGCAACTTGATTAGTTGCTGGAGGATTTCAAAACCATATGCACGAAAGGGCGCAAGCACGATCCTTAAACCGGGAAGCATGACCTAATTATTCATGAACAATGTTTAAGTGATCAAAATCTCCAAAGTACTGTTCAAGGGCATGAGAAGGTGTCCTGTAGAACCGCAGTTTCGAGCAAAATTTTAAGGAATTTTGATGTAGGCTTTCCTTTTGTGAAGCATTCTGGTCTTGCATGATGACATTGCATAGCAAACAGTCGCTTCTCATACCATGAACAAATGGTAATGTGTTCTGAGTTTAGGCCATGGAGGCATTAGATCAGTTAGCTTGTTCTATGTGTATATGTGCCATGTTTGCTCCTTGCTTAATTGCAACAAGTATTTTGACGCTTTGCTCACTCTACAGCTGCATTTCCGTGGCCACTCGCGCTGGCTTCAAGATTTTCAATTGTGACACCTGTACATGCGTGTATGACTACTGTGAGTGTCTGCTTAACTTTTGCAGCTCCATGCGTGTTCGCTGTATTAGACCATCAACATAGGATGGAGCCATAGACACTAAACCACTAAACTAATACTGGCGCTAACCTCGCGGGGCATCGTTTATGGCCTCATTTTCTTGTGATGTTGTGCAGCGGGCGGAGCAATTCGCATTGTGGAAATGCTTTTCTGTACGAGCCTGGTTGCACTTGTGGGAGCTGGCGAGCAGGTCTTATTCCAGCCATCTTTGTTTTCCTTAAACCTCGGCCTTTTCTCGCTTGTTTTTGTCACCATCTGATCTCCCCAACTCCGCTGTATTCTACGAGGACTTTATCTCTGAGACTCATAGTTACTTTATTCCATCTTTTATCCACCGCCTGTTGTTCTTTCAACTTTGAAACAAATAGTCAGAGATAGTAGTGTAGCGTATATTTAGAGATGAGCTTACAATTGAATTTGCTTCCTGCGGCACAAGTTAAAGGTGCTGCATTGCTGGCCCGTGCAGCCGTCCTTGTCCCCCCGACGCGTACAGCTGCTGAATACAAACGCGACGGCAGACACTCCGCCTGCTGAGCTCAGCTTCGTCAGCTCCATCCTTGCTGTTCGCCTCAATCGGAAACGGTATGCCAGCACTTCACAATTTGAACAATCGCTAATGGAGGCTGGACGAACGTATGACTCTATTCAAGACTAAAGTTGCACATGACCAAATGTATGCATAAATGACGAAGTACATTCTCTGGTTTTGAATGGTTGTGCCTTCAATTTGATTTTTCTCCACATTCTGTATACTTCCTATCTCATTCCAGTGGTAGTTGGTGACTTCGTTATGTCAGGCTTATAGTTATTCTTGACAAGAAGGCCTACATCCATGACCTTGCTGAGCTCATGCTTTTGGACACACTGGACACCTGCCACAATCCTAGAGGTAAACCCTGTGATTATACGCTGGAATGGCCATTGGTTTTGGATAGGAAGGTTGTGCCCTGAATTTACAATTTGAGGGTGTTGCAGCCTAAAAGTGAAGCACGCGTCTAGTCATCTATCTGAATGGCGGAATGTCCTTCTGACGTTCAGTTCTGGTTGTTGTCAAGGGGCACCTGCAGTGAAGCATGCATGTCCATGGCTTCTACACAGGCGGTCTAAAACGTGGTGTTTGCAGAGGGGGGCAGGAATATGTGCACTCTCCCAGAACCCTCAGAACTGCTTTTTGGCCCTTCCGGGAAGTTCGGTATCGGGGGCTGTGCTCATCTATGATGCTTTGAACCTCCGCACGCTGTGCCAGGTATCACGAAAGTTAAACGCTGGAATGAATGGAAGGCCACGAAGAAAGGAAGGGATGCTGCCATGAACTTGGCTTCTTTGATCACTGAATTGGGGATGAATGGTTTTCAGAAAGGTATATGATGGCAGAAATGCGTTGCAATAAAGATTCTTGCTGCATTAGAAATGTGACGGTGAGCTTTCGGCGTGATGTCAGATTCAAGCCCATGTGGCTCCTATCACTACTTTGGCATTCTCTCCAGACGGTTCGATGCTCGCCTCTGCATCCGAAAGGGGAACTGTGGTTCGAGTGTACGCTATCCCTCAGGCCGCCAAGGTGGGAGCTTGAAGGCCATTGGAAAACCGGATGTATTTTTCCAGACTTAGGTTTATATTATAATTGTTTGGAAAAGCAATGAATACACGGCAGTCAATGGCAGTGAAAGAATTACACCACGACTGCGCTTCCGCCTGCTGTTGAACCCGTAGGATGTGGACTGATGATGCAGGTTTACACGTTCCGGCGTGGAACATACCCGGCCACCATTTATTCCCTTGCCTTCTCCCCTTCCCCATCTTCGCTGCTCGCCGTCACCAGCGATAGTGGGACTGTGCATGTGTTCCGGCTCACCACATTCGCGAGGAAAAGGCAAGCTTACACATCCTTCAGATAATGAGTTTAGGTCTTGACAAAGCTGTTCGTTTTCGTCGTACATTGTCTGCTCGAAGACGGATGGACTTCCTTTCCCTGTGGAACGTGCAGGAGTTTAGCTGCCAGTCTGCTCGCCTCCATGGCTCCTGGCTCCATTGCAGATGCTGTGGACTCTGAGCGTTGCCTCACAACGATTCATAATGGGTCGTCACGCATTCCAAGGTACGTATTTATCCATTAGAAAAGCACAGGCTTTGTCAATGGGCAGTGATGTGTTCCGTGTCTGGGTGTATTATGCATCTCTTGCAGCTTGTACGCCCTTCGGCGTTCTGCTGTTTGACCTCGCCGTTGGAACTCGTATCTCGTATGCCATCCCATCTTCGTTATAGATGTGGATGCAAGCATGAATTTCACTGGTTTATGGAAAGAAGATTGGTTTCTGAGTGGCGCCCATTAGTTGGCAGCTATTGTGCAATCGTACGCTGCACTGCGGAGGCGTCGGGCAGCGCTCAGCAAGAAAGGTGTGCTTGCAAATGTCGAGCCTCACACTAGTGTTCCATTTGCCTCCCTTTCTTTCTTTGTCCAAGTTTGTGTTTCATTGGGAGAAACCAAAAGACTGACAACGGCTTAGCTATCAGGTTGTTTTGTGCGTCTATTCCCTTTCTGCCAGTCAAAACCACGTTTTTGAATTGATGCGCGTGCAGAGTGCGAGTGCTTGTAGTAAGCGCTGACGGATTCTTCAACGAATACAGTGTGAATATTGGTCCCTCCGGTGACAGCACTGCCGTTCTCGAACGAGAAAGTACGCTAATTGAAGGTGCTTCTCAGCAGATCTCTGCGAAGTTTGTATGACATTAGACTTTTGCAGCTTTCGCAGGCTGCAAAAGTCAAGGCCTTCTGTAGCATTGTGTGTGATTGACTGCGTGACGATTTTTTTTTTCGGGCTCTGCAATTCCGTCAAATTCTAGTTTGGTTCATGAGTTTGAGGGAAGGGCATACGCATGCAAGCCTGTGAACGAGTTGCATTGTGGTTGGCGGAAGATTTACAAGACCAACCAGTATCATATTGAGCGCGGCCTTGATCAAACGATTTGTCAAAATCTATTTGGACTAAAGGAGTTTCTCCATGTGTTGAGGGTTTGGAATTGCGCTGATGTGTCAAAATGCACATGCATTCCCTTCTTATGCGTTTTGATTGTGTTTCGTATAATTTGGCTTTCATGCCAAACCGATGCCACGTGAGACTGGTGATGTTGAGTTTTTTTGCATGTTGTGTTTGAATTGGCCATGTGCTCCTCCTCGAATGTACGTTTCAAATTTCTTAACATTTGCTGCCCCCATTCAACAAAGTAAAAAAAAGTTCAAATTTCCCAACCTGTTTGGTGTTACACGGTACCGGTATTCCCAAATCGGAAACTTTATCACGCTCGTCGAAAATTGTTCAAGCCTGAATGCCGCCTTCAGCGATGGCGCTCGTCCAATCCGTCACCTCTGCGACAGGACATGTTTCAGCTTGCCTACGCCCGCGCCCACTACTCCAGTGAGTCCAGCCAGTTTTGCGGCAGTTTGGTTGTCCAATGGTTGCCGATCCAATGCTTTAACCTGTGCAGCGTAGGTCGGACCATTGGATCAACCATTGCGATGGTTGCCAACCATTACCATCAGCAAGACAACCAACCATTGCCAAAGGTCGCAACCATTGGACGTCTAACCATTGCCATCCAATGGTTGCCGATCCCTCCTTGGTCCGACTCCTGTGCTATGTTGCAGCTGTTTGCGCCCGCCCGCGAGACCGGAGGGACCGCCACGATCGCGACAGCATTCACTCCTTCCCGCCGTACCGTACGGATCGCGGCGACCGAGGCTCGGACTCGCGACTCCCGACTGTCCCGAGCCGGACCGTACACGTGAGGCGGTCAACGGCTCAGACCGCGAGCGTTGAAAATCAACCGACGGAGCAGTGCAGTCCGCGGGCCCACTTGGCCCGCGCATGTGCCCGCCCGCCCGCCCGCCCGCCGGGGAGGGGGAGGGCGGGCCGCCGGCCAGGGCGGTCGGTCGCGGGCCGTTCACAGTTACCGTACGTTTCGTACTGTAACGCGAAAGGGGTCTCAATCTCGGGAGAAAACCGTAGAAATCGAACTCCGTACATTGCATCTTTGGTTTCACATACTGAACACTACCAATTCCAATTTCAAACGTGTCCCGCACCGCATCGCGATTCGCGAAAGCTCAGATCGCTCCCCCCCGCCCCCCCGTCCCCGACGCGCATGTAGGAACCCGGCGCGGCGAGCAGGGCCGTACGGTACGGCCGCGCGGCCCGCCGGTCCGGGCCCCCCCCAGCGCGCATTGCCCGGCGGGGCGCGCGGGCGTAACGGCGCGGCGGGCGGCACGTGTCAGCGCCGCGCGGGCCGTTGTGCGCCGCCGCCCCCGCCCGGCTGCGGAGGCTGGCACTCGCCGCCCGGCCGTACCGATACTGTACGGCCACAGATACGCCAGCTGGAAAGGCCGATACCGGCGGCGGAGCGGCGCCCGGGGGGCCTTCATTGGCCGCAGGACGCGCCTCATTTGTCTGTTTGCATCCGGACGCGGTGGATAGTGATGTCATGCTGACGCGTGGTGCGGCGAGAGGGACCGGCTCGCAGCGTCCGACGGCCACGTCACCCCCGGGCCGCCGCCCCGCGTGGGGAACTGGGGGGGGGAGGACCGGCTCGTACGGTACGGTACGGTACGGGACTGCCGCGCCTCCGGAATTTGTGCCGCCTCTGCGCCGCGCCGCGACGGAGGGAGGGGACGGGAGGGGAGGGGAGGGGAGGGGAGCGGAGGGGGCCGAGGGCGAGGGAGAGGGAGGGCAGATGGAGAGGCGCGCTGGGGAAGAAGGGGGGAGGAAAGGCGAGATGGCCATGGCTCCGGCGTTCTGCTCGGGGTGCGGTACGGAGAGGGGGCCGAAGCAGGCGGTGTGCGCGCGGTGCAAGAAAGACTTCAGGTATCTGACAGAGGTGAATGCATACCCCTTCATGGTGGCGCTGCGGCGGCACCTCCTGCGCGGGCTGACCCCCACGCCCAGCGGCGTGCTGACGTTGGTGGAGGAGAACGTGCCGCTGGAGGTATTCGAGGCGCTGTTCGCCAAGTTTGGGCGCGAGGCTGAGGGCCTCACGTGGGCCACGCCCGCCATGGCGCGCAAGCCCTCCATGGATTTCAGTGGCAGCGGCGCGCAGCCCAGTCCGCGCGGCGGCGCAGGCGAGGGCGTGTCCGTGTCCGTGACGCGCGTGGTGTGGCGCAAGACGGAGCTGGACGCCATCTGCAAGTTCCAGTCCGTGGACCCCCAGCGCGCGCTGGGCGCCGCGCTGCTCTTCCCGGAGGCGCTGGGCTGCGCGGCGGTCATCCCGCCCCTCTTCGTCACGCACACGCGCTGCGCCGACGGTTCGCAGGCCATGACGGTCCGCTTCAGCCACGCGTTCCTCAACTCCGCCGCGCGCATCTTCCAGCCGCCCGAGCACTGCCTGGACCTGGCCGTGTGGGGCGCGCCCTCGGTGGTGGCGGACCCGCAGAGCTACATAGTGGACAGCGTCGCCGCGTACCCCTCCGAGCTGCGCGCGCGGGGCGTGAGCGTGCCCGAGCAGGTGCTGCGCTCCGCCACCGCCATCCTCAACTCGCGCCACCGCGCGCCCGACCCGCAGCAGGAGCAGCAGTTCAAGGCCGCGCTCGACATGTGGGCCGCCAAGGCCAAGACCGCGCACGCCTCCTGGGACCACCGCAAGGCCGCCAGCCCCGCCTCCTCCTCCTCCTCTCCCAAGTCGCTGGACGATAGCCCCCGGGAGGTCCTCTGCTAGTTAGGCCGGCAGGGTAAAGGCAGCCATGGAGCCGCGCACGGGCCGGCCGGCGCGTGATCGCGCGGTAGGTTTGGAGATCAGAGGGCGCAGGGCTGCGAGCGGAGCGTGAGAGAGATGGCGGCATCGCCCTGCTGTCCTCCTCCTCCTCCTCCTCCTGCGGGCGGTGCTGCGGAGAACAGAAGCGCGGGCAGCTCTCCTTCTGCAGCGCATGTACCGCGCCGTAGCAGTGCTGGTACGGCGGACCTGCAACTTCCCGCGTTCGCTTGCTTGTGTTTGCTTTGCTTTGCTTGCGGTTCTGCTTGCTCGAGTCGTCGAGTGACTAAGTAAACTCGTTTTTGTTTTAGAATGGACGCTGACATCGGGAACTTGCGGGGGCGTGCAGGAGCTGGCACGTGGCTGTGTGCTGGAACCTGGACATTTTTTCATGCCTTCATCCATTTTTTTTGAGTCAAGCGAGGCAGACGGATCCTCGACCGTAATAACTAGTTATGTGACGAGGAGAAAGCATTTTATACCGTTCAAGCTCTGTTATCTATCCCATTTTTTTTTTGTCGGCGGGAGAAGAAATGCTCTAAGCGCAAGCAAAAGGACCATGCATGATGATGTACATAGGCCCGTGTGTATGCAGAACTTTTGTGCATGAGGTTTAGTCTCCCGTCAAGCTTCAATTATAGCTGAATTTTGTGGGCAATTTACTAAATTAGGCTTGTCGCCTGTGTATCATAATACCTCATTCATTTTAGTGGCCAGTACGCAGCGCAATAAGCGCTTTTTCAGGCAATGAAAAGCATTAGCCAGACGCCATTGCGTAGTTTTGAATGTCATCTCCAGTGGTGTCCTTGAACCATGCTTGCGCGCGCGCGTGTGAGGGCGAGGTCCAGGGCTGCAGTCGCAGTCCACGTTGTTGCCACGTGTCAAGACGAATTGAGATGAATTTTCAATCCCCCGTTTTGCAATATCAGAAGTTGGCGAGACTGTCGGTGCTCCCATCATCCCTGCGAACAACAACACGGGTCGTAGTCTGCTGGGGCTTGTGCGCCACGACCGCATGTGCTGCTGCGCCATCGTGCCATGGCGACTCGCGAGTCGCCGTGTCTCGCACACCATGTACAGTTGCGACACGGGTTCATTTCCATGGCCATTGAGATTGTCAATTGCCCCACCGCCCGTTTCGATGCCTCTCTTTGGCCGTGCGCCCGTCGCCCCTTGGCGATGCACGCGCGGCCCGGGAAGCAACCCCCCTCTGGCCACGCTCAGAACCTTTTGTCCCCTTCCGCCGCACTACAGCGTCGCCTCGCTCGCCTCGCCTCGCCTCCCGTCTCCTTCGACGCGCCTCGCTCGGTGGTTGTTGGGGACCGTCCGGTGACCTTCGCGTCGTCGAGCCTAGAAGCAAATTTGAGCGCATAGCTTTTTCCTTCCGCCCTGAGGTCCGCCCTCTGCGACCGGCTGGTTCCTCGTGGTTCTCCATGATGAGCCTTTGGCGGCATCGCGATGGCGATTAGCGCCCGGCGCCAATCCTAATCCTGCCCCTTCGGCCGCGCCCTTCAATGTCGCGTCGCGTCGGTCGCAGTTTTGGATAAAGGCGCCAGCGGGCCCGCCCGCCCGCAATCCGTGCACGTGCGCCGACCGTACCGCCCGTCGGATCCACCGCCCTCCCCCGTACGGGCGGGCCATTATGGCCGTGTACAGTACGGCAGTGCCATGCTCGCTCAACTGGTACAAGAGCAGTTCAGAGCGACGGGACGGACACCCCATGGAGCTCGAGCCGCGGCGTCGCCCGCCAAGCGCCAACGCGGACGGTGCGCATGCGGCACGAGCGCTCCCCTCCAGGTGCCACGTGGCAGGCGGCGGGGGCACTCCTGCAGCCTCGCCTGGGAGGGGCGTCTGCCTGCCTGCCTGCCTGCCTGCCTGCCTGCCCGCCTGCATGGCATGCAGGGCCGGCGGGCCGCGCCATGGCGTCTGCCCGCGTGGCGCGGGGCCTTGCGCTGGAGCCGCCTGGAGCCGTCCAGCAGGAGCGGCTTTCCTCGATCTTGGACGGGGCAGCGATGTGCGCCGTCGTTCCTTCCTTGCAGCGGCGGGCGGCATGGCTTGCCGGCGTTGCAAGGCCTAGCTATGCGCGGGAGCTGCAGGACACGCGCGCGTGCTCGAGTGGAGGTTGCAGGACGCTGGCAGGGTGGAAGAGTGGCATTGGAGGCCCAGAAGGGCGATTCATTTGGTCGCCAATATTGAGAGGGTACAGCGCCAGGCCGAAAAGCATGCAGGCGGGCTGCGCGACTCCTCAAGGCACTGAGAAGTATGCGAAGAAGTTTGAAGGCACCGCAGGTTGGAATCCGGCCCTTCAATCGCTGTGACAAGCAGCTGAACATGCAGACTGCTCGAATGTGTTCACGGCTTCTCCATCCGAAACATGGGATCAAAACAGCAGCCGAAGCAGGACGCCCCTCATATAGTGGACGAATAGGATGTCTCACTGTGAAATGCTCTTTCTAATTGTGGAAAGCGACAGCTTTGACTTTGGATACGTCACAATGAAGCAGTCAACGCATTATAAACATTGTATTCTCATTTTTTAAATTCGAGCTTGTTTGGGAAGGAAGCGAGGGAATGGCAATGTCAATGTTGTGAGGCGATGGGACGCCGAGAACACTTCCCCTGTGTTCAGAGGTCGCATTGCGCAAAAAAATAAAAAAAGACACCCCTGTTGATGTTTGTCATCTAGGTTTTGCAGTTGCAGTCCAAATGAGACGATTTGCCTTCCTTCTCTGATCTTTTCTCTTTGCAAATAGAGTTCACTGACCTTCACAGGTGAAACTAGGTAAAGCTACTTCAAGGCATTAACCTCAGTAGGTTATAGGTTTCAATAACGCTGATTCTGCAGCCTTGATTGACCCCTAACTTACTTTCATCCTGAATATTGAGTTGCACACAGGGCCAGAACAGTTTCGGAAGCTTTGGTCGCCCAAGGCGGATGGGACGCTGGCTATGTCCTCGGTGGGGATGGGAACCTACCTGGGTCCCGACAGCGATGAAGCAGACAAGGAATATGAAGCGGCAGTCACACGTTCCTTGGAAGTCGGCATTAACGTTCTTGACAGGTATGCGCTTGCACTGATTTATGCACCCGCTTCTCAGAAAGCATTGTAATTTGCCAGTGGAGCGGGTAAACCTCATGAAACATTACTGCAAACTAAGTTTCAATTCTATGTTTGTGTCTGGTTATGGGAATTGCGTTCAGTTCTATTAATTACCGAAACATGCGATCGGAGCGTTGCATTGGGCGAGCGATTCGTCGGCTTTTTGAGACCAACATGGTGCAGCGAGAGCAGGTGGTGGTCTGCACAAAGGGCGGTTTTCTTGCTTTTGAAGAACTACAACCGCGTCATCCCGGAAAGTGGATCGAGCAGACTTTTGTAAATACTGGGATCATGCAGTGGTCCGACTTTGCAGCCGGCTGCCACTGCATGGCACCCCTATATCTTGCAGACCAGGTGATTTTTGCAGTCGTTATTTCCTCAGGTTATTTGCTGTTTGCTCGTTCAATGGCGTTATTGTTGTTGCTCTGTTCTGATGCATGTACAGAGCGCATGAGCCTCGGGATTTATTGAAAGAAAGTCATGTGGAGTTAGGTACGGATGACGCAGATTGAGCGCAGTCGGAAGAATCTCGGCCTAGACACCATTGATGTGTACTACATCCACAATCCAGAAACACAGCTGTCGGAAGTGTCTAGTACGGAGTTTGAATCACGGCTGCACAAAGCATTTGGGGCATTGGAGGATGCCTGTGAGAAGGGCAAAGTAGGAGTGTATGGAGTTGCAACATGGACAGGCTTCCGTGTACGACCTGGTGCTCGGGAACATCTATCTCTTGAAAAGCTTGTGGAAATAGCACAGAGTGTCGGTAAGTTCTTGATACGTGATGTAAATTGGGCGCAGATTTTCAGCTTTTTTTTTCTCAGTCGTTTGTATAACCCGTGAGTCTTTTCATGATTTCGCCCAAGTGCAGGAGGGGACAATCATCATTTTCGTGTGATCCAGGCACCATTCAATCTGGCCATGCCGGAGGCGGCTCGTGTTGCCACCCAAGTGGTGAATGGCCATGAGATGCCCCTTCTGCAGGCTGCAAAGGAGTTGGGGATATACTTTGTAGCATCTGCTTCACTTATGCAGGTATCCGCCAAAAAGTCCTTGTAGACGTGCGTGTGTAGTTCTGCTACCGTGGTTTCCGTCTAGTTCTCATACACGTTTAGCTCCCTCTTTGTTGGAGCAGGCACGGCTCTGTAGAGAGCTCCCTCCTTACGTTCGGTCCGCCTTCATGGAGTTAGGAGCATCTGCAACCAATGCACAGGTAGCACTGCAGTTTGTGCGGACTACCCCGAACGTTGGCACGGCGCTCGTGGGAATGCGTCGCCTGGCAAATGTCAATGAAAATGCCGCGCTAATTGTCAGCCAGCCTGCAGACTACCGCAACTACCTAAGCCTCCCTCCCACATGAGGGGGTTGGGGGGAGTGTGCGGCTGGAACGGTCAATGAAAAGAAGGGCATTGATAGCAGTTGGTTGGGACTGGAGTGCCAGAACTGTGTACTGTATATGTAGCCAGACAACAGAGGTTGAATTCCTTCGTGAAGGACAGTAGGCCTGTAAGGCAGTGGCTTTTGAGTATGGCTTGTCTTGGCTTTTTTGTGGCTCATCACGAGACGCCCAATGAGTTTTTTGTTGTGAGTATACGCATTATGACAGCACGCTTGCACAAAAAGACAAGAAAGAAATGGCAAGTAGAAAACGCACCACGAACAACTCGTAGCAGAATTGCTATTAGCCAATTGCCTAACAGAGAACGCGATTGCTTGTCGCAGCGCGATGACAAATGAATGGTGAGGGTGGCGATCCACGCATTGATTGCCACTGTTGCCGCGTGCCTCAGCCTGCCTTGGCAAATGTCCTTCGTTTTAACAATCTCCGGCGGCTGCTGGCTTACTTTAAAGCCTTCACCCACGTGAGCAAGGAGAACACGTCCCGCCGCTCTGAAATGCGCTTGGCAAAGGTGGTGCTGTCCTTAGGAAGGAAGAGAAGCGTTGGAAAGCTCTTCATCTGAAGGTTGGCCTTTGCAAACTCCTTCTCGTCCTTGTCAGCCTGCCATCCTCCAACATGCCCGAGTTCCAAACGTCTCATAAATTACTGCAGGTGGAACCCATGTATCCACAAGGTTGCAAAAAGTGGCTGCGGAGAAAGTAAAGAACTCTTTGGGAAGGAGAGCAAGAGCTCAATTCAGAGAATGATCTCTCAATTCAAGTCTTGTTGGGTTAACCCCGTCCTCCCCCCCCCCTTCCGCCCCTTCACCCTTTTCCTCCTCTCTCCCATACACGTGCAAAGTTGTTCACCTGGAACTTGGCAACACGGACACCAGAACCAACCAGTTGTACTGCCACTTCATTGTAGGACGCCTCCATCGCCTGACAATAGGGGCACCAGGGTGCATAAAGTACCTGTAAAAACAGGTTTCGCAACGGTTTTTAGTAAAAACGGTACTGCCACTAAATAGTGCTTCCTAAGTTTACAACTTTATGTGAACTATCGGCCCAACAGCAGAAGAATGAAGCGGGACGAGATGAAACTGAAACTTATTATTCGGAGTAAACGGGTTTCGTGGAATTTCTGTTGTTTCGAGTTCATGTTGAGGAGATGCCAATGAATTTGGCAGTCTTTGGACTGAGAGGGAACAGGTGCAGGGTGCATAAAGTACCAGCAACCACGATTCTTCACGTGGCTCCGCTGAAAGAACAAGCTGTGGGACACACAAAAATAAAACGAGTTGTTTATCCGGCGCAACTGATAAGAATCAATGGGTAGATTGGGTTGCAGATTTAAACGTTACAACGGTAACAAACAATAGGCGATACATCAACATTACCTCAGCGATAAGCTCTCAATCTCCGTAAGTGCAAGTATGCTATGCTCGATTACAACCCTTTTGACAAATTCCCTGCTTGTGTCCACGTAGACTGGCTTTCCTACCATGAATAATAGCGAACCATATTGCTGCCGCAATATTGCTCTACTCCGTGGACTGAAAAATTTACGACTGACGATAGGACTGAACGTTCACGTTTAGAAAACCAATTCAACAAATATTGCACGCGTCCAGATTGGGATCGCCTGGAACGGAAAGTGGCGGCCGTACTTGACTTGCTGGTTAACTGGTTGACCACGCAATGGGTGTTTGTAAGGTGATGTAAAGCTAGCAATACAGAGGTACATACCTCCTCAACATCTGCACGAGAAAGTTTAGTGACTGCAGGGTCCTCGAAAAGATCCCGAAGCGCAATCCCTTCGTTCTTGTCAGCAGAGCTGCTGTATCCCACATCTACTGAGGCACTATCTGAGCCAGGCTCTGAAGAAGCCTTATGCAAGCCACACTCCTTCGCAGTGGAGTCCTCCCACCACCACCTGCATACTCAGGATGACTCAGGATTAAACACCTTCGTTGCAACAGTCCTAACCACCTTGAGCAAATTTCGACTCATTCTCAATAGACATGGATAGGTCCAACGACGATCTTTCCATGCGAGAAGCTCGAGATATACTAAAGTCCACAAAATGGCATATCAACCTTACCTGCAAGCTTCATCAACTGTTTTTATCAGCCCTAGTGACTCGCTACTTTGCAATTGACTGCGCTTTGCTCTAACCAACATATCAAAAATGTATGGTAGTTCAGTGAAGCGGCAACCATGTTTTTAAAAGCAAGAACCGTCCAATTTTTTTTTACCTGCCTTCTCTCTCGTGTTGGTTAGGAAGCACCGCCTTTGTGCAGGGCTCACAGCCAATTGAGATAAAGCCTCGCGCGTGCAGCTCGTTTGTTGGTACCTCCATTGTCCTCAAAAAATCCCACACTTCGAGGCTGCTCACATTAGCCAGCGGGTTGAACTTGACCAGGCTCCCTTTGCCACCGTCCAGCCCCTCAAAGGCCGGATCCACTTGCGCCACGGGAACGTTCGCCCTCGTGCCGGGGCTCTGGTCCTTGCGCTGCCCCGTGATCCACGCCCTCAGGCCCCGCAGGGCCTTCTGCACAATGCAACATGGAAACGAGAGGCGACTGGTATAGTCAGACCTGCTCTCAGAATGGCCTGCTGCAATCATACCACTCATGTTATATCAGCAATTACTAGGGAGTTTCAGTTATACGAGAGGTTGTCAAAAGAAATAGTGTAGTTGGAAGACAATGTTGGCCAGTGCAAAAAGGTAAGGACGCAAGCGAACAAGAAGGAGCTAATAAGACGTGTCAAAATGCTTGCTGCAATTTCATTCGTATGCCCACCTTCAGAGGCTGCACTTTTCGAATGCCGCAGCACTCTTGATGACCATCCTCATAGAAGGAAAACATGCCCTTTTCACGAACAAGGTTTTGTACAGCTGTTGCATCTGGAAATGTATACTGCCCATAAAATAAGCCAGCATAGAGCATGTGAGTCTCCATGCACTCATCAGGCTAAGACTCAACAAATAATTGCAGTGTAGAAATTATTAAACCGAAATATGTGTAACTAGACACGAGACTCCACGTGGACTAGCCCAGACAAACCCAAAATTAGCCGCGTCATTGAGCAGACATCACATACTCGCAAACTAGGATACGAACGAAAACTCCCTTCAATAATTGACCAAACAGAAAGTAATGCTCTGAAAAGCTGAACACTATCCACAAATGTCTGCACTAATCTCATGAAAGCGACGACTCGGTAGGTAGTAAAAAAAACCCATGGAGGCCATTCCATTTGCTACTTTTATTCAAGAAAGCAATAACTCACCTCAATTCTAATGCCATAATGCTGCTCAACCTGCACACAGCACAAAAAAATGGATCGTAAACTTTACTTGAGTAAATCAATAAATCAAATATCTTTCCCGAAAAGCGTTGAATTTAGATGCCTAGCACAGAAAATCTAATTCATTGCTAATGCGACGTAATTGCTGAGTACCCGTCAAACTGTTTCAAAAGGTTTGAAAAAACGGCTGAAGCGAGAAAAAACTTCAGAACAAGCATGTCTGCCTTTTAAGGCAAGCGACGAAAGGCCTCCTCACCTTATCAAATAGCTGGTAGGTCTCTGGGTTAAGTCGCCCTGTGTCAAGGCTGAACACTCGAAATGGCCGTCCAGTGAGCTTAGCATATTCAATAAGTGCAACATCCTCCGCACCGCTGAATGCAATAGCAACATCATCTCCGTACAACTCAAGAGCCTGCAAGACGGCAGCTTTAAAGTCAGCCAATGAAAACAACCAAAAGTGAGAAGACGGATAGAGAAGGCAACCGGACAGGCAGCGGGAGATGCATGTCAGTGTTATGATAAAATATGAGCTCCTGTATAAAGGGAGAGAAGACTACACAACCTAATCCTATTCTCAGACCTTATTCATGATGGCGAACGGAGACTCGTTCTGCAGCTCCAAGCTGAGCTGGCTGATGTCAGGAGCTGCCACTTCCGTAGCCACCGCGCACACGACGGCGCTTCCATTGCTATTCAAGCGTAGCTGCCGCCCTTTGCTCCCTTGCGCAGGCAAACTCCCCCTCCGCAAACCATGACCGCCGAGAGTTTGGAAGCTGCCTAGAAGAAACGAACTCCGCGCGGAGCCCCCTGCACAAGCGCTCCGATGAGCGAGAGAGGATGACGACGCGGTCGCCGCTCCAAACGCGCTACGTATCGCAGCCGCCATGGCCTATGCTCCGACGGATGGCAGAGCCTTGTACACTACAGGAGTGAGGAGCGACTCTGCGGGAGGAAGGACCCACTCCCCTCTCCTGCCCTCTCCCCTCCTCTCCCCCCTCTCCTCTCCACTCCTCCCCTCTTCTCCCTCTCCTCCCTCTCCTCCCTCTCCTCCCTCTCCCCCCCGCGGGCGGCCGTGTCTGCTCGTGGCGGGGAGCGGAAGGCGCTGCGGGCCGCACGCTGCGGATGGGGCCGCGCCACGCCGCTCCGTGTAACGCTGCCCAGTTGCATGGTGGACGGAGCAGCAGCCATGGAGCGGCGCCTTAACGACGGCCGGCCGACGACAGTAACCATGCTGTGCGCGCAGGGCCAGTTCCGTAACGCGTGGGGCTCCTCGGTGCCACCGTTCTGTGGGCAGTTTTACCGTACAGTACGGTGCCACGCCATAGAAAACGAGGTGGCCACTGCCATCACGCCATGCCATGCCATGCGGAATGAACATGGACGAACGTGGACATGGAGGAATGAATGGAGGGAGGCGAGGCGAGGCGAGGCGAGGAACCAATGTGGATCGAAAGAAAAGGCTGAAGGGAGCCGAGTTGGAGACCGTCCGTGTCTTTGTGGTGTTCTTCGGCCTAGAAGCAGCTCGGCTCGTACAGGGGCGGATCTGCATGTGCAAGTTGGATGGGCTTATTCCCCCCTTCAGGTTTAAAAAATCAACTTTTTATTTTATTTTATCTAACTACTCGATGTAGTTGTTCCTGGATCCTTGATCCACCACAGCGCTTACAGCCTTTCTTTCATTCTCAGGAAGGGATGTGGCATTGATCTCACGATGGCGATGCCATGATATGTACGTGGACAAAATTCATCATGGGGAACCACGAAGAGCTGGTCACCAAGGACCCAAGCACAAAGGAAAAAGGCGAGGAGCGGAAAGCCACGCCTCGGCTCAACACCGCTTCAGGCCCTCCCTCGAAGCAGCCGCGACGGTCACCGATCGCTGTGCGGCACATCGCATGCCATCGCGCGGAGTGAACAACTACTGTAACTGTAACTGCACGAAGCGGTCGGCGAAGGAGGCTGTACGGCGCTGCAAAGCCGGAGCCGCCGTACAGGGAACAGGCGAGGGCGATGGAATACAGTACCACAGGTCGGACCATTGCGTCAACCATTGCAATGGTTGCGAACCATTGGATCGCGGGCCAGCCAACCATTGCCAATTGTTCCGAACCATTGGATGCAATGGTTGCACATCGGTGACTTTCGCGGCTGCCTCTTAAGTAGGCTGCGTTGTTGAGAGTAGGAGTAGCTTTCCGCTCCTAAGCTTTATTGTTTCGACCTAGGTCCTTTGCGACCATTTCCTCGTGGTTCCCATCTCCACGTACATTTGATGCAATCGTGAGATCAATGCCACTTCCAGATTCCGAACCATTGGATGGCAATGGTAGCCAACCATTGCCGCCAAATCGAAACAACCATTGCCAATCGTTCGAGAGTTTTGTAATTTATGTTTGATTTTCATATCAAACATTGTCGCGACTTTGTGATATACTATGGCTGGAGCACGTCTTTCCATACATAATTATATAGTCGTGAGTCCGAATCCGGCTATCGGAGAAGAAAATTTTGCGTTTTTCTCTTTAATGGTTCCAACCACTTTAATGGTTCCAACCAATGGTTGCGAACCATTGAAAGTGTTGAAGCATTGGACCGTGTTGGTGGACTTCCGCCGCTCCCTCCTCGCGATATGCCTCACATCGGTGACCTTCGCGGCTGCTTCTAGGGGCTGCGTTGTTGTGCCTAGGCGTAGTTTTCCGCTTTTAGCTTCGTTCTATTGCACAGTTCGGACCAGTGGATCGGCAACCATTGGACAACCATTGGATGGCAATGGTTGGACGTCTACTGGTTGGCAACCAGTCGAATGGTTGTTTCGATCTGGCGGTACTGGTTGGCAACCAGTCGAATGGTTATATCCATTAAATCAAATGGTTGGCAACCATTTGATCGCGATCCATTTTTCGCGAGTTACGAGAGGCCCCTGCACCGATTGCGTCCCTTTTTCCTTTTGTGCGCACATTTTATTCTCGTTCGAGCCCGCTCCTTTTTCCTCTTGGCGATGCATCTGGTGGAGTGGCGACCTTGGAGTCTGCGACCGGGACTCGCCAAGGCGACCCTTTAGGAGGTCCTTTGTTCGCTTTGGCGCACATTCGTGCGCTTCGAGCTTCGGCACAGGCTTTTCCAGGCTGCCTTTTTCCATCAGTGGCCGACGATACTCATATCATTGGCCCTGCTGACCAGGTCGTTGCCGCGTTTACTGATTTTACTACTCGATTGGCCGCTATGCGTTTGACGGTAAATTTGTCGAAGTGTTTTGCTTGGTCTCCGGTTGGTATCCCTTCTACCCTTTCGCTCCCTTGTGGTATCCAGACTTGTGCTGATGGAATTGGTATTCGTGTTTTAGGCTGCCCTTTCGGCGTTGCATCTTATGTTGATCGTTTTGTTGATGATGCTTTGGTTGAGGATACGTCTCAGGTCGATGAGCTTCCACATCTTTCAGATCCTCAGGTGGCTTTTTCTTTGCTTACTCGTTGTTTTGCGTTGCGTCCGTCATACCTTTTGCGAACTCTCCCTCCTAACCCTGCTTTCCTTGAGTCATTGCGATCTTTCGATGAGCGTTTGTTTTCTGTATGTCATCGCCTTTTGGGTCCTGGTATTT
>CM074804.1:5771184-5817368 GCA_037447605.1 Zygnema circumcarinatum
CGGCCGACGAGTTTGTTCCTATGGCTATTGAGATTTTTGGCTGCCTCGACACCTGTTTGGACACCTTCCTTTGCCAGTGCGCCCATCACTCCTTCGAGATGCACGGCCCCGGAAGCCCTCCTCCGGCGATCTTGGCTACCTTTTATCGACAACGTATTTCCGTCGCCCTTCAGCGTTGCCTCGCTTCTACGCTACTTCGGCGTGCTGCAGTTGTTGGTGACCGTGTTGGTGGACTTCCGCCGCTCCCTCCTCGCGACGTGCCTCACATCGGTGACCTTCGCGGCTGCTTCTAGGGCTGCGTTGTTGTGCCTAGGCGTAGTTTTCCGCTCCTAGCTTCGTTTTATTGTGTTTCGGTCCTTTCTGACCAGTCCTTCGTGGTTCCACATTTTGCCTTTATCCATGTAAATTTGATGGCCTCGCCATCGCGAGTTCAATGAAAGTTTGCGCCGAGGCGTTGGCAACCATTAAATCACTAGTTGTAGCGAACTGAACGCTACAGCTACCAAAATGCCGTAGGCGTTTCGGAGAAAACTATTACGGTTCGGCCGTACAGAATCCCCGTACAATCATACGACTCGGCTGTACGAATCCGTACGCATCTGTACGCATCAGGCTTGTTACACTAGTTGTCAACGGTTGGCAACCCACCAAAAAACACATATGACCCATTTTTGCAATTTTTTTTTTAATTTCAGAAATTCAATGGTTGCCAACCATTGGATCACTGGTTCCGAACCAGTCGAATGGTTGTTTCAGTCCTGCGCCACTGGTTCGCAACCAGTCGAATGGTTGTTTCGATCCGGCGGCACTGGTTGGCAACCAGTCGAATGGTTGTTTCGGTCCGCAACCACTGGTTGCCAACCAGTCGACTGGTTTGTCTAATGGTCCGATCTGTGTTCTATTGTGCTTAGGTCCTCTGCGAACAGTCACTCGTGGTTCCCAATCTTGCTTTGGTCCATTGATGGCTTCGCCATCGTGAGTGCAATGAAATTTCCTCTAACGTATTGGATCGTCCGACCATTGCCAAGCAATGGTTGTCCAATGGTTGCCGACGCAATGGTCCTACCTGGGGAGTACTTGTCCATGGATGGCGGGGAGAGTGGCGGGAGGAGAGAGGACGACGGCGGGGAGGAAAGCTTCTAACGAGCACGAGGACGAAGAGATGAACGACCTGGAGGAAAACCAGGAGGAGGAGGACGAGGGAGACGACGACCTGGAGGGTGAGGAGGAGTTGGAGGCAGGGGAGGACGACGTGGAGGGTGAGGAGCAACAGGAACAGGAGGAGGAGGAGGAGGAGGAGGAGGACGTGGAGGGTGAGGAGGAGGAGGAGGTGGAGGAGGAGGAGGAGGAGGAGGAGGAGGAGGAGGAGGAGGAGGAGGACGAGGAGGAGGAGGACGAGGAGGAGGAGGAGGAGGAGGAGGAGGAGGAGGAGGAGGAGGAGGACGTGGAGGGTGAGGAGGAGGAGGAGGTGGAGGAGGAGGAGGAGGAGGACGTGGAGGGTGAGGAGGAGGAGGAGGTGGAGGGGGAGGAGGCGGAGGACGTGGAGGGTGAGGAGGAGGAGGACGACGTGGAGGGTGAGGAGGAGGACGACGTGGAGGGTGAGGAGGAGGACGACGTGGAGGGTGAGGAGGAGGTGGAGGGGGAGGAGGAGGAGGACGTGGAGGGTGAGGAGGAGGAGGACGTGGAGGGTGAGGAGGAGGTGGACGTGGAGGATGGTAAGGAGGAGGTGGAGGAGGACGACGTAGAGGGTGAGGAGGAGGACGAGGAGGAGGACGTGGAGGATGGTAAGGAAGAGGCGGAGGAGGAGGCGGAGGAGGACGACGTAGAGGGTGAGGAGTTGGAAGAGGTGGAGGGTGAGGAGGAGGAGGTGGAGGGGGAGGAGGAGGAGGAGGAGGAGGAGGAGGAGGAGGAGGAGGAGGAGGAGGAGGAGGAGGAGGTGGTGGTGGAGGTGGAGGAGGAGCAGAAGGAGGAGGAGGAGGAGGAAGAGGAGGAGGAGGACGTGGAGGATGGTAAGGAGGAGGTAGAGGAGGACGGCGTAGAGAATGAGGAGGAGGAGGAGGAGGAGGAGGAGGAGGAGGAGGAGGAGGAGGAGGAAGACATCGATGAGGAGGACCAAGAGCTGAGGGAGGAGGGGGAAGGTGGGCCGCTGATTGATGAAAGGCGGTTGGTGGACTACCCGAAGGTGCACCTCCTTATGACTTGCCAGGCCTTGATGAGAAATATCTTCACCAGCGAGCATGAAGTTCGGCTTCGTAGAAGGTGGTGACAGTTTTGCCCTTGTCCATGACTTTATGGGCAATCAATTATAGAAGATGGAAGGAGGGAATCATGCCATTTTTGAAGGAAAGGAGCTGCATAGGGAATTTGTATAGTGATTAATATTAAATATAATATTAATAATAATATAATATTTATAATATTTATTATATTATATTATTATTATTTATATTTATTTGTATTATTATTTTTATTATTATTATTGTGATATTCCCTCAGCAATGACACAATACTAAATTAAGCGAAATGCTAGCTACCAAAAGAGAAGTCTAACATCCAGTTCCTCCTTAGTGCCGTTGGGTCCACTGTCAAATGGTTTTGAGGATCTTCTGAAGTGAAGACTTTCCGTTGAATGGATGGCTTTCCGTTGTATGGATAGCTGAAAAGTACCAAAGATTGATTGTGGAATAGAGGTCCAATGCATAAGAAAGACTATACAGCAACTTACAGCGTTCTCCTGTTCTCCAGAGCTTCAATTGCGAGCACACCTTCTTGTGTAGCTACAGTAGCGCATTAAGCCACTTAAAAATATGCTGAGTAGACCGCGCGGCAAGATTTTGGGTTCAAGTCACAATCGGCGCGGGTATGGTTTAGATGTTCTATTTTCTTGCACGCTTCTGTACCTAGATGTGGCATACCACAATCAATCTTAGAAGAAGCTGAAGGTTTATACTGCAAGCAGGAATCAAGGGCTGTTGCATTGCTTGGGATGGAATGGCTTTGGTGTAGAACTTGGAGCAGTATCACTCCTTGCTTGGCCCATGGACCGCTCGGGGCCTGAGTTGTAAAGGCAATCAGTTTTGGCTATCGTGCTGTTCATTCTGACAAACGTGCCTCATTCTGGAAGCCTACTGATTCACATAACCTTGTCATGGAATGTGTGGCTCGTGGCAATGCGAATGGTGGGGCAGAATGGTGAGTGGTTGCTGGCCACTGAGACCATTGGCGCGGAAGGAGCCGTTGTTACTTCACGAAAACAAGTTGGTATTTCACAGCGTCCCTTTTTGAAAGTCATCCATTAGCTTCACGACTTTGGCTTGTTACTTACGTGGAGGTGGAGGCGCTTTTTCATGTACCAGTATATATGCCTTTTAGAATGTTACCATATTTGAATTCTCTCGAATTTGTTACTCATTCTTACAGATGCTGCGCTACCATTTCCCATCGTTAGCTTCTGTATTCAATACACATTGAATGCGGCACACTGATTGCAAGTCTAAGATTAGCCCGCGTTAATTAATGCATTATACAAGATGCGTTTTTGGATCCAGCATTGCTGTTGTTGTGGAATGATCTATAGCTGCCAGGCCTGGCCTGACCCGCCCAACTTCTGGAAATGAATTTTTTAGTTGACATTTTTTGCACAGGGAAGGCAAAGTGCAGGTATAAGCTTTACTTTGGGTGGCATCAAATGCAGCGAGTGCTTTACTTCATCTAAATGATGGTCTGCATGTAACACATGCTCGCACTCAGACAAGTCTGTTGGTGCATTGGTTGGTATATTGCTTTATGACAGGCCAATCATGGAGGAAAGGATACTTCGTCGCGAGAGTAAGGTGGTTGCTTTAAACTTTTCCTTGTATTTAGGGTGAGTTGAATCAGCTGCTGTGAAATTTTGGTTGTGCGGTGTTGCGAGCAATCGGAGGTAATATATGTTTGAGGCTTGTTGGGTTCATGCATTTCTCATGATTTGAAAGACCTACTGCCATAGCTGTTTGTCGCAAAAGTCTTGAGCGAAGGTAGAGCACCTTATGGCCTGGTATTCTTTGAGAGGAGTTGGAATTTTTTTTAACAGTGGGACGGCGAATTTTATTCGGTACGAGATAGCTCTGTTATTGTTTTGAAATGCTGATTACATGTGAAGCACTAGAAACCTTCGCAGATTTAATGTGTATGGTTCCCACGTATGATTCAAGATAGGACACCCTGAAGAATTAGGTCTATGCTTCGTTCGAACTCATGTTCACCCATTGAAAGGGTCGGAGCGCTTTTGTTTCACAAACAATCAGGTGATGCTTTTGGGCCTTGGCGGGACAGTTTTATCTGGAGCTCCTCAGGGCCGTCGAAGAATCTGCAAAAAGTTATTCGGTCCGCCCTTCTGCCAAGTTTGTATTAAGGACAACAGTCGATGAAGCTTTTGAGGCGGCTCTTGCAGTTAGTAGCCACGTGCAGCAGATGGTATTGGAGAGAATGCGTGAAGGGGGCCGTAAAGCTTCCGAAGTAGCTCCGAAGTTGGACGATTCCAGGAGCTTTCAGAAATGGAACGAAAAGGTGGGGGATCAGGTTGCTCTTGCAGCGTGGGCCTTGGTCGGCCGGCTACTTGCGGCAGACTTAAGTGAGTGCACAAATATCTCTTATCTTGATGCAGAGCACATTTGCTGCAAAGTGTTCCTTTAGGGAAACAGGAAAAGAGCAAAATGTTCCTGTCCTCTAGGCACTCTGGTTTACAAGGGTCAGTCTTAAGTGGAACCAGATTTCGAATGGTAATGGCAGTGCTTGAGAAAGTCTGTTGCTATATGGCAGAGTCAGGAACGAAGAAGCGGAGGCGTGACGACGAAACAGGCGAAGTAAACGACCTTGCGGATTTATGCGTGGATCTGCCTAATGTGTCGGTCAGGTGCGTAAAAGCATATGAGGCAATTGGTAAATGCTCAACGGAGCGTTCTAGATTGAAAATTTTAGAAGTTTATGATACTTCAAGAATGTAGTGTGCTGTCTTTAACAAGTGCTCTGAGGCTTGTTGTTTGAGAGAGTCAGGTGACCAGAATACAAGAGTGGGCATAGAGATTAAGAGGTAAGTAAAGTTTTTTGAAAGGTAATAGCTGGAACGCAGGAAGGGGACTTCCGGGTTATGAGAGACTAGCCTCTAAACCGAGCAACTTGTGATTCAGGGACTGCATAGTTATGATCAATTGTTTTCATTGCATTGGTGTGGGACCTCTGGGCTGGCGGAGGGCGCAGAGTGACTGCAAACCTGAGACGGCGGATAACGACTCTTGCATCTGTGGACTAGACACCGCGCGGCCATGTATTGGTGCCTCTCGCAGAAAGGTCGGGTCGGGTGTTTCTGCAGAGCGAAGTAGTTGTAAGAGGCGTCCCTCCCATGCAGTTTGCAGTCCACACCGGTTTGCAGAGATGCATTTGCCCGCCGCCATGCTGCCTTGCAGCTGTGGATTGCTCCGGTCCGGGCTGTGAGAATAGATGTGTCCCATGATGGGAGTTTTACAAGGGCCTATATATGGTCATGAGGGCATTCCTCTCCGTGCCTTTCAAATGGGAAAAGAGTATGAAAGTATCGGCTTGCTTGGGGCTTGGGACGTTGGAAGTAATTGTGAAGCTGGATGGTTTTTTCACTCGATATTTTTGTTTACTTTCAAATGAGCTGTTCTCGGACGTATGACTCGGCCTGTGGTGATGGCATGATTCATAAACTGAACCAATTCATAACACTGTTTGGTTGTCGACTGCCAAAAGCTTGGCTAGTTGAGCTTTACTTTATTCCAGCAGTAACAAAACTTTTGATACTTCTTCAGATAACTAGTAGAACTTCGGCAATGGAAACAGTGAGGGGCTAAAAACACCATGTGTTCTATGTGGTTCAGA
Organism: Zygnema circumcarinatum; assembly: GCA_037447605.1. NCBI lineage: Eukaryota > Viridiplantae > Streptophyta > Zygnematophyceae > Zygnematales > Zygnemataceae > Zygnema > Zygnema circumcarinatum. The sequence goes on from CM074804.1 coordinate 5,777,065, forward strand.
CGCCAAATTCGCAAAAGTTTTGCACAGCAGTCAGAAAAAAGCATTCTAAACTCATGGTATGGTGAAGCAAACCACCAGTGGTGTGCTTACCTAAATCTTACTGAAGGAATTGCATTTAGCGAGAAAAGAAGTGGAAACAAATCACATTCCACAGATTTGTAACTCTAACTTGCCACTTCAATCATGTCGCATGCCGAGTCGCGGTGATATTTTTTCCTTTCCCAAGCTCGAATTTCTAAGTAGCAACAGGCGATAATGAGAAGAGAAGCCACTTGGCGGGCATAGAGGAAGGCAGTCGTAGTGACAAACATCCTAAACCACTTCCAGCTGGCAAGTTCAATGCCTCGTCTTACTTCCAATGATAGGAGCAAATTGATCAAATTAAGCTTAGAATCAATATTGTCCACGACATGAAAAGATTGTGCACCCGTAGCTTCGCCAGTTAGAATTTGGATGACAAGCTAAAAATGCGCTTGACATAATCATCAGCACGAGCTCGTCTTGAGCCCTTAAAGACTGACCCAAAAAAAAATGAAAAAAAGCGAATACCACTGATAACATGTATACAGCGATCATTTCCTGAAAAATGGACATGCGGCCTCTCCTACAACTCTACGATGACTATCACCTCTGGTATCCATCCCCCGGGGCATCATTGATGTGGTAGCTTTGTCCCATAACATAGTATTTTCCAGCGACGGGAGGAAGCTCCTCAGTAACCTTCTCGGCGTTCTCTGCCGGCGCTTCTGAATCCGGAGCAGCAGCAGCTGCAACCTCTGCTCCTTCCGAAGGGAAGTGCTCTAAAGATCGAGGCACGTCTGCCCTGCGGTTGTCCCGCGTGTGGTAGGCGATGCGGTAGACATTGTCAGGCTCGGCCTGCGGGACGAGGACGCGCAAAGTTTGCGAGGCCGGCGCGATAGGACGGTAGGTTCCGGCTTGAGAGACGGACTCCAGAAAGTCAGAGGCGACGACTGGACCTGTGATCTTCCATGGCGGCTTGAAGAACTTGCCGACCTCCTTGGCGACGCGGGACAGCCCCGAGAGAGCGGAGGACGCCATGGCGAGTCGCACTAACACCCTTCTCCCCCTCCTCACCTCCTAACCCTAAAACGCCACCTGCGCTGCAGCCTGCAGACTGCAGAGAGCAGGCCTGCAGGACGCTCCATGTGTCGTCCAGTCCCCAGCATCCCGATTTCCGCAACTACGCTGAGACTGGAACTGGCGTCTCATGACGTCCGCGACACGTGTCAGTGCTTTGGCGGCATAAGCGGAGGTCGAGTTTTCACACGTGTGAGAGCGGACCTCTCGCACGTGCGAGAATCGCAGCCGCTCTCCACCCGCCACGTCAGCGGCGCCGCCCGCTGGGACGGGACAGGAGGGGCGGGCGGCCCTCCCTCGCTGCGCGGCCGTCATTGGGCGGCGCCCGTCGGCCGGGCCAGTCATGGGATACCACGTGGACACCCTGCATTACGTGGCAGTCTGTGATTCGTCCAGTTCAGAGCAGAGTCACGGAGGCCCGCCCTCGCCGGGCCGCGGCCCCGTGCATTGAGCGTTCTGTTGCTCTCGCGGAGGGGAGGGAGGGAGAGAGAGCGGTCCTTCGTCTGCTGGTGCTGGTGCTGGTGGTGCTTCAAGAGGGAAACTATGGCGGACGAGGCAGTGCGCGCGCCTCTGCTGGACGCGCGGGCATGGCTGCAGGAGAGCTGGGGCGCGAGGGCGCAGGAGCGGCTGGTGAAGGACGTGGGCAAGGGAGCGCAGCTGGCGGAGAGGAGCGCTCGGTTCTGGACGCGCTCAGTCGGAATTTACGCGTCCTATAAGGTGAGTTTCCTGGGGATCTGCGAATGCCAGTGCCTGCGGAGCACTGGCTCTAGTTTGAGTTGATGCAAGGTCAATGGAGGAGTCAGGGGAACAACAGAGTAGTTTCTGGATGGGTAGGGCCTACACGCCGGGCTCTCTTATAGGGGAAAGTAAATGAAATAGGCGCATTTGCCATTGGATAAGCACGGTGCAGGTTCTGGTGCCGCATTTTATTTGTTGGAGCTTCAGCCAATTGCTTTGAGATTAGGAGAAAAGGGAACATGCGAAATATAGTAGTTGTTTCTTAGTCTCATTACAACACGTGTTATATGGTTTAACTGCTATGGTGGACGAGAGGCTTTACTTATTCATCTGCAACTTAACGTTTCAATCGAATTCATGGTTTTTCTTGAGAAGTTGACGCTTAAGTTCCTCATTGTGACAAGATACCCCTTGAAGCCGTGTCAATATTCCATGTTGGAGTTTAACTCACAGAATTGGAATGATAAAGGCAATTTTTACTCAATTCCAATATTTTCGGTACAATTGCAGCTGTATGTGAGCTTCTAATCGCAAAATCTGATTCAAACATTTTAAAGAGTGATTGGACTATGTCTGCCTCGCACCTTCAGTTCTGATTTATTTGTCCTTTCATGCTTCCGAAGACATGGATAATCTGCTTTCCGATTTCATAAGTGCTAATGTGTTTTTTCCAAATTCAGTTAATTTCTTGTTCTTCCAAAAGGAAAATTTACTAGTTAAACTCATTTTATCATGGAATGCGTCAGATTAAGAAATTTAATGGGGCAAGTAATGACACAGATTTTTTATGAGATCGTCTTTCTACTACTTCTCTCAGTTTGTTGAGAACATGGAGCGTCGTTTGAAACTTGGCCAGAATATAACCACCTTTTCTCCTGTACACTCTTCCTGTGAAAGCTGACTCGGAGACCGCTTTTCTTGGTTGTAAGAGAGCTTTTTGTTTTTTGAACTGCCAAAGATAGTCTGAAGGACCTTGTCCTGCTTACAATGGCAGGTCTGTCAGCTTCGAGCGCGGATGGTTTCAGATCCCAACGAGCGAGATCGCATTTGGGAAGAGCATCACGAGGCCGCAGCAGACCGCATTTATCGAATGTGCGTCGACTTGGGAGGCTTCTTCTTGAAGGTGAACTCTCCGGACTGTCTCTTTAGAGCCATAGATGCGAGCTGCGCATACTAAAAACTTAAATAACGTGAATGCAATCGCCACAAACCGAGACTTGTTCAAGGGTCGTCTGCAGTGGAGTGTCTGTCTTTCCCGTCCTACATCTCTCACTCCTCCCATCCACCATTCCCTCCTTTTGAAGCCCCTCTCCCTCTCCTTCTCCCTCTCCTGGGCGGGCAGGCCGGGCAGTTCCTGGCGAAGCCCGACCTTGTCCCCGCGGCGTGGGTTCGCCGCCTCTCGGTCCTGCACGACGCCGCGCCCGCGGACCCCTTCCCGGCCGTACGGACCATCCTGGAGAGGGAACTGGGGGGGGACCTCGCCCGCTTCTTCGACTCCCTCGAGGAGAGACCCATCGGGTCGGCCTCCATCGCGCAGGTCAGCACTGGGACTCCGCAGGCAGGGGAGGGGGGAGGGGGGAGGGGGGGGGGATGTTCTGGGATGACGGGTTTTGCCGGCCACTTCCTTGTTCGTTTATGGAAACGTTTGTGAATGCAGATTCGCAGGTGTCAGATGCAAACTCTCTCTGCAGCAGTGCTAAACCTCAGAGTTCGTGCACGTGCTCTGTATTTCAGTTGGAGGGGGGTGACCTTTTATGTCAAATAAGAAAAGGGCACGTGCGTGAAGTGTGCCCGTTATGTGTAAATGGCGGCTGATAGAGCTGGCAGCTATAGTTTCTTATACAGTCCGCATTTCGTTAAACCCAACTTTACATTTACACTCTGTCAACGTACGGGGGCTGATATGACCAACGGGAGATTTTGGGCTATCAGCAAGTCATTTTTTTGCGCTCTTTACATAACGGCCTCTGTTAGTGTTTCTGAGTTGTATTTGCATGTTTGTTCGGTGGCAAAGATTCGCCTGACTGAGTATAATAAATTCCTGATATTCTACTGCAGGTTCATCGCGGTCGATTGAAATCAAATAAAAAGGAGGTTGCCGTAAAGGTGAGTCTTACTCACCTCGTCCATTGAGTCCTGACGACTGTGAGGATTATGCCAGTCATAAGACAAATCCTGCGATGTTGTGCATCAGTAGGGAAGTTCACACGGACCTGCCTCAATGTGCATGGCAGGTGCAGCACATGGGCATCGAGCCTCTCATGATGGCGGATTTGACAAATTACAAAGCATTCGCCGCATTCTTGCAAAAGGTGGAGCTGCCGTTCGACGTTCTTTCCATCCTAAACGAGCTGGAAAAGCAGGTCCGAAGTCCGGCCATCATTTCCCGCAGAACGGGTTCAGGACATAGCTACCTCTTCTTTCGCCTTGTAATTCCGTAAGGGAGGATGAGGTTCTGAATCTGCAGATGTCATTCCTGTCCTCTTGACGGAAGATATTCTTTCCTGTCTCTCTTCGCTGAACCTTTGACCAGGTCAAACACGAGTTCGATTTTCGTTTAGAAGCGCAGAGTATGGTGGAGATTGGAGATTCTTTAGCGCGTGGAGGCGTCAGCAAGCCCGGCAATAAATCTTCTAAGGAGCGCAGCTACTCGCCAATCATTGTCCCCCGCCCTGTGCCCGCCATGGTCACCCGGTAAGCTCACTCTCTGCCCACATGTGGCAGAACTTAATGACTTTTGACTAATTACTAATAATGACTAATGGGTCTGTTCGTCGAGAAGCTCATTTGATGCATGTGTGCGTTATGAGCCATGGCAGGCGCGTGCTGGTGATGGACTTCGTCAACGGCGTGCAGATCATGCGACTCGGAGACGAAATGAAGAAGCGAGGTATCAGTGCGGATGGCAGGATCGCCAAAATAGCACAAAGGTAAAGTGTCTTTAAATCGGTGGCGCCTTTCCAGCTCCCTTCGTTCCCCTTTTCTCAAAAAATATTGGCTTGAGTAAGAGAATTGGCGACGTTACTTCTTTACGTAAGGTGTTTGTGCAGGTACAGCCTCTGCATGTGAGCGAGCACTCTTCACATAATTTCTCTGCAGGTGACTGTGCAGAAATATTTTGCGCGACTTGGGAGCAGCGTATGGCCAAATGATATTGCGAGATGGGCATTTTCAGGCCGACCCCCACCCCGGAAACATTCTCGTTTGTGAGGGAGGGAAGGTGAACACAATGCATTCTCTTGTCGGACACTCATTGTCGTTTTCACGGCTTGTTGGAGGGCGAGGGGGTCCGCAGACAATGAGTAGTTCGGCCCGCACTTGAGAGCAAACGGCCATGGTTTTGGTTGAAGGAGGGATTGTGACAGCTGCTTGCCTGCTGTCCTGCCAGGTGGCCCTACTGGACTACGGGCAGACAAAGAAACTTTCCCCAAAAATGAGACTCACCTTCGCAGAGCTGATCATTGCCATTGCGGACGACAACACAAAGGAAGTTGGCCGACTCTTTGGGTGCGCACTTGCTTCCCCCTAAATCTAGCGTTTTTCTATTCATAACGTATCCTACTATCCTATCCTATCATATCCTATCCTATCCTATCTTATCCTAAAGAAAGATACGAACGAAGGTGGTTTTCTTTGTCTGGGAATCCACGGTCACAGAGAAATAGGCATTGAGACAGAAAAGAACGTGCAGCAGGCGCCTGCCAGCTTCCGCAGAATGGGCATCCTCATGTTTGATACCAAGACTGTGGGCAACATCACATCCAGTAATCCTTTTGCGGCCGAGTCTTCTCTCAAGGATAACGGCGTCAAGGTGCGTCTCGTTCCCTCTGCGCCTGCTTCCGAAGTGTCTTACAGTGGGACTTCAAACCTTAATCTTTACTGTAAGAGTCCCCTTGTCCCCCCCCCCCCCCTTGATACGGCTGCAGACGTTCCCAAAGGACCTCGTCTTTGTACTGCGCACCACGCAGCTTTTGCGGGGGCTCACAACGGGTATGGGGGTCAACTTCTCCGTCGCGGAGCAGTGGCGGCCAATGGCAGAGGCGGCCCTTGCGGCGGCAAAGCGGTGACAGGGGGGGGGCGTGCTGCCAGTCTTCCGGAACATTTTCCCTCGAGCGGAGGGGAGGATGGCGCGTTGACCTCCATGAAACGATCAAAGGGGGGTCAACAAGGCTGATGATCTCTGCCATTGCAGCTTATGCGGACAGAAGTGTTCAACCGGTTGGAGAATGTAAGTACGCTCGAACGCAATCGCTTGGAGGGGAGGTTTGATAATGACCGACGAGACCGGGCAGCAGCAGATGTCTGAGTGCCTCCCAAAATCTGTATGTAGTAGGAATTCCTTCAAGTAGGTACTATTATTCAACTGTATTCTCATTGTTTTGAAGAATCCGTTCACACGCCGATGTATCGGCTTTGTTTGTGACTTTTTGCACTTCTTGTAAAGAGACTTCAAAAGTATACTTCGCAGGGCCTTTTGACCAGGTTTGTTTTTACTTGTTTTTTTTTACAAACAATTTGGGCTCTATTTCGTTCATTGCTAGAATGGGCATAGATTTTGACGTCCTTTAGAAGGTCATCAAAGTGCTGTACTGGCGAAATTGTTGACACTTCGACGAGGTGTTCATGGATGAGTTAAACGACAAACAAATGTCACACGTGACTGCTTCTTGAGATTCACCGGCTGTCGCATCACGGCTGCATCCACTTTTAATAAACCCACAAGCAACAACAACCATGAACAACATTTACGGATCTGGGACTGCAGCGACCAATTCAATGCCAGATGCAGCTCCCTGACATGTAAACATCCTACGAGACACTACTGAATTCGCACCATCAGGCAGCAACTACCTTGCATTCCGAGGGTCATCGGATTGTAAGTGAGGGGCACAAAGCAGCTTGCCTCAGCTCACATCTCCCACAGGGAAAGGTCGACAAAGATCATCAGGGTCCTCCTGGAGGAGAAAACCACCGCCTCGTGAACCAGGTGGAAGAAAGTACATCGATCAACACCGCAACCTCGTACATGGGAAAAAGACGGGAAAGTAGATGATCTAGAGGATTTGGAAAGCAGGCTCCAGTAGAGATTAGTTGAGGAAATGTAGGCATAAGAAAGGAGATCCAATAGTGCCAGAATAATTTCAACGGCGGTGAAGGCGGCGGAGGACCGATTGAATAGAGAATGCGAGACACTTCGCATCTGCTTGCTGTGAGATCGTACAAGCGCACATATATTCCCAAAACAGTCCATAAAAAGATTAATCACCAGGTCCTTACTCCGATTAGCCAAATGGTTGCATTTGGATATGGACCGTGAAGAAATAAAACCCAACGGCGGCATAAAAGTCAGAGGCATACAGTGTTAACATCAACCCGCAGGCCTGCATTGTGCGCAGGCCTCCTCGGGCAGGCCTTAAAAATCAATGAATCTCCATCGGGCCCTTCCACTCGAAATAGGCAACAAACTTTACAACATCGGAGATGACCCTGCAAGCTGAAGACTTTGACATATGGAAGTGATCTCGCAGAGCGGGCAACAGGGGTACAGCTCAGCTAGGGCGACGTACAATATGGTTGCGGAAGGACTAGAAACAACGTTACAGATTGGAGATTCATTGCCTTGCACAACCAGGCCATTCGAGATTTCATCTTCAAGCTATTTCTTTGTCAAGGAGCGGCAAAAGCATACAATTGTGCTTCAGTGTATTATAATTCTCATTACGATATCCTAAGTCTAAACACAGCGCCTCGCCGTCAGCACAACAGACGAAATGAAGAAAAATTGCAGATGCATGCACCAACAATGCTTCTTATTTGTAGTCAAAGAATGGAAGCAAGCAACAAAAGGTTGCCTGCTTCACAGGATGCATAGTAGGTCTCTACGTTCCAATTCACTAAAGCCGCAGCCGTTGTACTCCACTAGTTATTGCAAGATCGAGTTTCAGAAATTGGAAGTGTCACGGCATCACTACGAGGCATCACTACTAGTCCTCTCTACTCAACAGAAACAGCCATCCGTACATATTCATAAGTACGGGAAGGCGGCCGCCACCAGAGCCGGCAGCAGGACCGCCATTGAGAGGGAGAGGGAGAGGGCCGGCGCGCTGCTCGGAGGAGAAGCGGCCGGCGGCGGCGAGGAGGCGATGGCGCTCCCGGGAGGAGGCGGCGCGCTCGCAGCAGCGGGGGGGGGAGGGGCGGCGGCGCCCGAAGGGGCGGGCGCGGGGGCGGGGGCGGGGGTGGGGACGGCAGTGTCAGCAGGCCCGAAAGGGGGGAAGACAGTCGTGAGGGGAGGGATGGCGTAAAGAGGGGGAGAGGGCGGGAGAGGGGGAGAGGGAGGCGCAGGAGGGGGGATGAGGCTGTTGGGCAGAGGGCCCAGGCTGCCGTTGATGATCACCTGCAGAGGAAGCCCCACACTCAGCCTCAGCAGTGGCTACAATACCTTGTAGAAAGGCCTAAGGAGGTCGGAAAAACCGCAGCTGGGGAGGAGGAAGGAAATGCTCGCAACGGGAAGGTGCAGAGGCGGGAAGGTATGGAGAAGACAAAAAAGAGTGGGAGGAGCCGATACAAAAAACTGACAGTTGCCGCTTTTCCACGGCCACTGCCGACAGAGGGAGGCCCTAAAAGGAGGGTAGAGCGATGCTCGCTGGGAAGGGCAGGCGGAGCGAAGGCCCACCTTCTGGCCCGCCTCGCAATGGCCGAAGATCATGCAGCCGAGGTACTTGGGCTCCGCCGTGACCTCCAGGAAGAAGCCCTCCCCCACGCCCGCCGTGTCGTTGGCGATGAAGTTCACATTGTTGTAGTCGCAGATATCGAATGCGTGCAAGTCGGGCAGCTGCCCCACCAGGTGGTAGTGCAGCTTGTACTTGAATACTGCTCCCGCCCCGCCCCCGCCCCGCCCTGGCCCGTGTCAGCACTTGCCCCTCTCTCCCTCCCTCCCTCCCTCTCTCCCCCCCTCCCGCCTGCCAAGGGCGCACAGCCAGCCACACCCCCCCCGGCCCTGACCCGCTATGTCGCCCACGTAGAGCGGGTTGTCGATCGTCCACTGCGTGTAGTTCACGCCGATGTGCGTCCACGGCGACTCCGCCGTCGGGTCACCCACGATCACGTACCGCGCCTGCACGTCCGCGGCTGCCGCCAGCACCGCCACCACCACTGCCACCGCCAACATGCGCCCCTTCCCGGCCATCGCTCCTGACCCTCAACCCTACACCTCCGCAGCCCCTCTCACTCTCTCTCTCTCGTTCTCTCTCCCTCTCTCTCTCGCCCTGAGCGATTGTCCTTCCCGCTAGCCTACCCTCCCTCCCTCCCTCCCTCCGCCGACACGCCCTTTCCCGAAGATGCCCCGCGGCATAAACAGCGCGGGGAATCTCCCCCGCGGGATTCCCCCCCCGCGCTTTGGCGCCAACCCGCCCGGCCGCCGCCCGGCCGCCATACGGCCCGGCCAGGAACAATGCACCGGAGCGGCACCATTTTGTCGCGTAGCGGCAGCCGCCTCCGGCCGGCCGCGCCGGACAGTCGATGCGCATCGCCGCCGACAACGCGCGGCGGCGACCGTACGAAAGCGCTGGACGTGGCGCGCCGCGAGTGGTCGACGGGCGGGGTACGGCACTGGGCAGGGGGGGGCCGCCTGTCCAGGGGGCCGCAAGCGCCGACTGGATCTGGCGGCCAGGCCAGATTCGCACGCGTGAGTGCCAGCTGGCAGAGTGTGGTCGGCGCCGCGCGTGCGAGTGTCGTGTCACGTCATCTGAGGCGGCCGCCCTCGCCCTCGCGGTCGCAGTAGCGTCCAGTCGCCGTTCCCGTCACAGTTCATCAGTGTTGTTCTCGCCGCCACGCGTCAGTTCGTGGCAGAACTCGCCGCTGCCTCCGTCCGTACTCACATGCCGCGAGCAGGTGACGTCAGCAGGGGACCGTGCAATGTCCGTTCCGTTGGCCACCGTGACGTCACCGGCAGCCGCGTGCGTGCGGGAGAGGGAGAGGGAGAGGGAGAGGGAGAGGGAGCGGGAGCGGGAGCGGGAGCGGGAGAGGGAGAGAGGAGAGAGGAGAGAGGAGGGAGGGCGGGGGAGGAAAAGACAGACATCAGAGGCGCGGACAGACAGAGAGAGCGAGTGAGGGAGAGAGAGCGAAAATGGGAGGGAGAGAGGACGAGAGCAGCGGCGGATACTAATTGAATACTCTATGTTCAGTTGCTTTAGGAAATTTACGAGCCCTATTCGGAAAACCTAGCTTGGACATTCTAGAAACCCTCATGGATTGGAATTAGCTGTCTGGAAAGACTGGGAAGTGGTTATGTGGAAATGCTAGAAGTCGGTCCTCGCCTGTTGTCGATGCCGCCTTCTCGAGTCCCGCACACAAACTGAGGATGAGGGTTCAAGGTTCAGAATGTACCGTTCAGGAATTTACGTTTCCCCAGTTCACCGTCTATGTCTGTTTTCAAATCTTGGGCGGGAGTGGGCTCGAGGGCGGGCCCAGGCCTCGGTCGGCGTCTTTGTATGCGAAAGGATCCCAAGGGCGCCATTCAAAGATATGTTTACTTATTATTTTCGGCTGAAAAAAAAAATAAACTTCTCATACATTCTGCGAAGAAGTCCGCCGGACTCTCCTCCAATGCAGTTGCGCATGCTTCAATGTTCCTTTTTAGTTTCAATTTCAGTTTCAGTTCCAATTTCAGAAAAGCATTGGAATTGGTTCTAAGATGACCGCGTCGCACGTACGCCCTTTTTTCGCTGGTCCTCAATCGCGTGTAGAGCTTGGCTTCCTCGCGGTTTCGCATAGCTGCGGAGGGGCGTAGTTCGCAAAATTGTTGCACGGCGCTGAACCCTTACAGCAACATTCATACCTTAAGGAAAAAACCCGCAAATTGCTTTTTTTTTTAAGGTTTAGCATCGGTCTGTTTCAGGAACAAAAGAATTTCCCTCTGAACTTCAATTTCGCATTCTCTGATCCGGATAAACATTATTGTGAAGTGACTTCCACTTCCGCTGATACAAATGTACCAGGGAGAAGAGAGGGGGGCGGGGGGAGGGGGCGCATTTGTCTCCAGAATCAGTAGCGAGCGAACCATCCTAAATATTGTGAGCTTCTCTGTACAGGCCCGCCTGCGAGTGCTATTCTCAATCTCAATCTCAACCTCAATTCAATACAAAGTCTCCGGCCGGTCCGGGGGGGGGGACTCTCTCTCTCTCTCTCTCTCTCTCTCTCTGCCGGCCGCCCACTGCGGTTAGTGAGTGAGTCAGGCGGCGGCGTCCATGTAGTCGAGGAGGAGGTCCCGCACGGTCCCGCGGTCGGGCATGGTCGCCGCCGCGCCGTAGATCGGCGCGAGCCCGCCCTTCAGCGCGCCCGGCCCGGCCTCGCGCACCTGCAGCAAGCAACACCCGCAAATGTGTCCTCGGTATATTCTTCTACCTTGCAGGTGCTCGCATATGTAGAAGCATTCATTCATTCATTCCTTCATTCATTCATTCCTTCCTTCCTTCATTCATTCATTCATTCGGCGCAGCAAGCATGGGGAGGAAGCTGCACCCACCGTGCACACCGCTGCCTCCAAATCAGCCAAGAACGGCTGCACAGAGTCCACGTGCTGCAACGTCACGCACATGTGCACGCTGCGCACACACCGCCTCGCAGCATCAGATCAGATCCTACTCTCTCTCTGCCTCTCTCTCTGCAGTGATCTTACCGTGTCAGCCACTTCCACTGCTCACCGATTCAGGAGAACTTGTAGCTGACATCCACGGCTTTGTAAAGTCACCACTCACCAGATGGCATTCAGATCGAGTTGATAGATTATCACAGTGACTTAGTCTGAGGCTTGGTTTGAACTAGCTGACTAATTGCCTGACTGAATAATCTGCTTTCAGCATCCGTGCGGTAGTGCAGGGCGGTGCGTTGTGCACCTGGCGGGCCGCTGGAGAGCACTCAGACTCCATCCTTTGGAGGCCATCACGTCGTTCACTTTGTAGATGTCGACTTCATTCGACCCGAACGCCACCACCGTCATGTGCGGCTTCCCAAGCACGTACAGGCCGTCAATTTTCTCGATTCTGAACGACCAAACCAACCATCTTGTAAGGTGGAGAAAACAAGGCGAAAGAGTCGTCTTGATCTGCCATCACCTGTTTTACATGAAACAGCGAAATCCTCTTCCTCTCCAAGCAAGTGGTTCTTAGAACGCTATTCAAATATCCCGCAAAAGCTACAAAACGTTGCGTATAGGCCCTAAATGATCCAAAGCAGACAGCAGCCATCATCTCATGAGGAAGTAGCGCCGACAACCGTACCCCTCGATGATCGCCTTGGCTGCTCCCATTATGGCTCGCGTAATTTCCAAAAAGCCTAGAAGAAGAGAAGCACCGCCATAAAAAGGTCTCACATTGTAACTGTGTCCTTGCAACACCCAACGGCCACTCTTTCTTCCCTTCCATGAAGCACAGACAGCTCCACGCTCTCAGTTAGACCCAACAGCATGGAACATGGGAGCGCGGTCCGTACCGTCCTCCCCCGTGGACACAAGAGCCGCCCACGCGGCGGCGATGAGGCCTCCGGGGCGACTGCCCGCCGCAGAGGGCGACACGTAGAGGCCGCCGGACCACTCCGTCACTGCCACGTGGCAGCAAAACAGGGCACCAAATCAACACGCGGACGCGCGTGAGGAGTGCTCATGCATGGACAGCAGGACCGACTGAACTAGTTTTGGAGGGAACAGGATTTCAGACACAGATAGGATGGTTTATCAATTGAGACAAGATTGTCCCCCATAGAGTGAAGCCTGAAGTGCGCACGACGCGAAGAGGTAGGACTCATACCAGCAACAAATTGGTGCTGAGAGTCGCAGCAATGCCGCGGAAGTTTCAAGAAGCCAATAAGCGCATCAAACAGCACAGAAAACCAATCAGTGTTCTCCTCTGACCCCCCACAAGTCATCGCCATGCTGCAACTCACGGCTAGCCATGCATGTCTCAATCATTTGTGAAGAATTTCCAACACTTCTATCTCCCAGCCACGTACTCTCACGCTTCTCTCTCTAAGGACTTGGCCATGAGTTGCGTACCCGCCGGAGCTCGTGGTTTCGGTAAAGGACAACGCTGCTGCCTTTGGGCCCCAAACCGTACTTGTGGGTGTCCACCGATATGGAAGTAACTCCGGGGACTTCGAAATCAAAGGGAGGAATGGAATACCTGAAGTTTTAGGCTCCATAAAAACCATTCATTTAAGGGAAGCCGGCACCGCTATGCATATGCATGCGCAAGGAACAGTTGACAGAAACTGCAGCACGGAATTGACAACTTCAGTTGCACATACCCCAACAGTCGTGCAAACGGCAGAACAAATCCTCCAAGGCACAGGTCCACGTGGAAGCAGATGCCCTTTTTCAGCGCTAACGCTCCCAGCTCCTGCTCCCAGCAAACAAACTCAAGCCAAAGTTATTCGTAATTTCCGGCCTTTAGAGTTCAACAATACTCGGAGAATAAAGTTCTGTGAGAACAAAGACCACAAAGTAGCATGGCTAAGCAAGTTCGCTTTACCTCAATTGGATCAATAACTCCATGCGGATACCCCGGAGCCGATCCCACAATCTACACAGCAGCGCAAAACAACAGATACCGATGGTGATTTTTTCCAGGCTCTCACAAAAACATCAACTTGTCATTATGACCACGCTCTCAAGTGCATGTACCGATGATGCCTCCCATGCCCCTGTGTTATGCTCAAGGCTTCCTACCAAAAACAAGGGAAAACGGGCTAATAGAGTAACAGCAAAAACAGAGTAAGTCCGATTCTAAAGATCAGACTTCCATCACTCCTCCGTACGAACCATAATGGTGTTCCGGTTGACGAGTCTCCCCATGGCCTGGACATCTGCGCGGTAGTCACTCCCCACCCTTGCTCGCCTCAACCGCACTCCAAAGTACTCCGCCGCCTTGTCGTACGCCGAGTGCGCAGACTCCGCGATGACCCTAACACAGACCCAAAACAACCACGCTCCGAGGTCAGCACATTCATGCCTCCTCCCCTCCCCCCCATGCCATGCCATGCGGACCCATCCCATAGCCCCATCCCCCCCCAGAGGCCAAAGGGGGGGGGGTGGGCGGCCCTCACATTTCGGGGTTCACAATTCCGCGCGCGGCGCGCAGGCAGTCCCTCGCGGCCTTGACCGCCATGAGGATGCTCTCGGACCCGCCGCTGGTCATGGAGCCGCAGACCTGCCCGCCCGCCGCCTTGGACTGTGCGCCCAGCAGGGAGCCGGTTATGGCCACCACCTCGGACTCGAACTGCACAACGCTTGGAAATAAGCCGGGATGGATGGGGTTTGTGTGCGAAAACCTACGAAAGCGAAAGGAAATTGAAAAAAAGCGCAGGGAGGGGGGGGGGGGAGATTAGTTTCTCGCAGGAGATGGCTGTTCCGGGTACTTGAACACAAACCAGGCATGAAATCAGGGTCATCAAGGTACATGCTGGATTGTCACATATAGACGAAAATTGGTAACCGTGTAAAATGAATACAGTGAAGTCAAATCACGCCGAAAGGGCCACGCTCGCTGCTTCCAAACGAGATTGAATGTTGTCGAGCACTGAATAGGACCTTACACAATATCGGGTATCGCAAGAGGAAACCACTTACAGCCGGTACGCGGTAGTCACTCTCTCCACATGTTGCTCAAAATCTCTCCCACCCATGTACCTGCACACCCCTCTCCCTCAGCTACTTGTTCCAGCAGCATCCATAGACGACCGCTCCACCCTCACTCTTAGCTCGCATCACATCAATTCATAGAGGCTATCTCCCCATCTAAACCAAGCAGATTCTAGATGAGAAAAGGCAGGAACGAATTTGTAAATGCAACCTCTCACTGACAGTAGCTTACACAGTGCCGGAACATTTTCCCTGCCACTGCTTGTCCTTCGCATGGATGTCCTTGAGAAGGCCAAGCACGCCGTCCTTGAGACCGACTTTTGGAAGGTGGCTTAGTCGCTCAGACTGTGGGCGGCCCACAGAAGCTCTGAGTTGATCGATTGTCTGAACCAAGCAGTTATAAAAGGAGCGAGCAGCTTTCAGTGGATTATTGATGGGCGGCATCCCGATGTTTGAATCTAATGCTCGAAATCTCTGGTTCAATTAACCAGCGGCAAAGAAAATACCTCCTTCACATTGTTCTGTATTGTGAACTCCATAGCAGAAAAAAAGACGCATAATGGGATAAAGGTAAAAAGCTTGCTTCTAAATATTAGGACAGAATGTATCACGACGACCACGATAAAGTCACCGTAGACGAAATAGGAATTGACAAACCTCAAGAAAAATGGTAAATTGACCAATGACTGACATGTATCTCTTCAACCATGACATCGCCCTGTTCCAAGTTTCTAGTGTGATCCACTTTCACACTGCCCCAAAAAAAATCGCCAGAAGTATTGACTCTACCTTTTTTTTTTCCTTTTGAATATAAGAATCGACTCGAGGAAGAAACCTGCGCATGATGCGACAGCGTTCGTTCAGGCGAGTCTACGCTACCGTATTAATATGAACAACACATTTCAGTTATTTATGACCCAAAAAGGAAAGAAAGGCTGCTTGCAATCCTCAAATAAACATTTTTCACACGAGGGTCACACAATCATTGCATTCCTAATCATCTTTTTCCGTTCATTTTCAGCGCTAAATGTAGTCGGAATGCAAGATAACGTTAAGGGTAATCGAATTACTTTAATAATTTGAAAAGGAGGGCGGAAATTAATCCCTTCAAACCTGCAATAATGAGAATGAAACGAATTCATACTCAATTAGAGCACAAAAAACTGGCGCAGTAATTGCGTCAAGGAATAAACTACAGAAAAAACAGCCTATGCTTGATTTATTGATGGAACCTTGCCATAAAAACTGTTCGGTATAGCTGTTTAACCCAAAAATTGAGTCTCAGATTAAAAGAAATAAAAAGAAGTAATATAAAACAAAGAATTTTTTTTTTGTAATGCCAGGCATTGTCCTGCACGCAGCGGCGACAGCGACATGTGAATGACGCAAGGCGGCAGCGGCAGCACTTGCCGTGCTTCTCCACGCTGGCCGCGGCGTCCCCCGCGAGGCGCAGGAGGCTCGCGAGCAGCAGCGCGGCGAGGGCGGAGGCGAGCGCGAGCTGCAGCGGCTCCAGCGCGGCGAGCTGCGCGTTAGCGGCGCCGCGAGCGGCCTGCAGCCGGTGCAGGCCCTCGCGCGCCCACTCCCCGGACGCCAGCGCCGCCATGGACAACCCTCCGCCTGCCCTGCCCTGCCCTGCCCGGCAATGCCTCGCCCCTGCTCCTGCTCCTGCTCCTGCCTGCGCTTCTCCCTCCCTCCCTCTTCAGCATCCGCCCGCCCGGCCGGCCGCCCGCCCGCCCAGTCAGTCGGTCGGTCCGCCATCGTCACGCGCTCGCTCGAAAGCGAAGGGCCGCAATGCGTCACGTCACATACCGTCATGGTACAGTACGTCAGCGAAGCGCTGTCCGTACAAAGGAAGGCCCTGCGAAGGTGCGCACACCGCCGAAGGAGCCACGTGGCAGGACGGCGCCATGTGACAGGATGGTGCCACGTAGGCAGGACGGCGCCATGTGGCAGGACGGTGCCACGTGGCAGGACTGTGCCACATGGCAGGCTTGCGAATGCGGGGTCATTCGGCCTGATCGCTCGCTCACAGCCGCTGACCTGACTGAGTGACTGACTGAGTGACTGACTGAGTGACTGACTGACTGACCGACTGACTGTCTGACTGGCTGGCTGACGGATGGACGGATGGACGGACGGATGGACGGACGGACGGACGGACGGACTGCCCTCAACTCCAACGCCCGCCCGCCCGGCCGCCCACTGCCAGCTTTCGCGCGACCCATACAAAATGAAGCGAAGTTTTGAGTCCGAATATCTTTACATGTGACTTGTGCCATGAATGCTTCTCAGCGCCGCGTCTGAGTGCAGGCTGTTGCGTGCTATGGAACGGATCAATAATGATCATGTGTGGAGAAACTACTTTCTGCTATAGGGCCACCTTCCTTGTGCGCTTTCTGGTACGACCTCCTGTTACGAACAAGTGCCTAAACGTTGACTAAACTTAAGCTGCTATTATTACTCATAACATGAATATAACTGCCCAACTCCAGTGCGCGGGAATAGAATTTGACTACTTTACAGACGATCCATCCAGTCCCCTCCTGCAACAAGGACTACGAGACCAGCCCTCAATAGCCGGCCAACCTCAGCCTGGTCTATAATAGTCCATTTTGTCAAGCGGCAAGTTCACAATGTCCGTATCCACCTGCACAAACCACGCGCTAGTTTGAATTAGGCTCAAAAAGCCTCCAAGTTCCGCAAACTCCTCACCACTGCAGAAGATACAACACACAAGCGATACGCCGATCCAACCAACCAGCCTGCCAGCCCTTCCTCCGTTAGAACAGGCAGCATGTTCAGCTGCTTACCTCCTCCTGCGGAACGAACACAAAGGGCGCCATTCCGCGACTGTGTGAGACAGCCGGCACGTCCGGATTGTGGCTCTCATTATCGTCCCAACCCTCCACAGCACACAGAACATCGTCTGCATCTCCAGGGATCTCTGACTCGTTGATACCACTCGTGACCAAGGAAAGCAAGTCCAGGCGGTTGTTTGCGCCTTCACAGGTTCCTCGCAGTCTGCACAGTCTCACAGCTATCCATGTCACTTCTGCTCATCCACCGCTGTCTGCTTCCTGTCTGCAGCGAGATAGTGAGACAGAATACCTGGCACGAATTCGCAGAACAGTGGGACGCAACCCTGAATAAAGCACAGCAGCCTCCACCTGCCAAACTCCCCTGTACCCCACATTAGTTGCAATTCTTCCACACATTTGTTTGAACGCTTAAGTGCATCCGCGCAAGTGCTCACACAAAATGCTGGTTGCTCGAGGACCCTGTCTCTCAGTGGAAGTAGCACCACACAACGTGTGCAGAAACGGTGTGTCCTCACCAGACTGTCTGTGAGGGTGTAGCGCCCCACCAGGACTCCATCCGCCTTTGCAGCGGACGCTCGACCAGACATGGATTTTGCCACTTCCCTCAAAAACTGTGGAGAAACCTGTTTAGTACATAGCAGTGGCTGGACCAGTCTGTCAGTAACTGTGTGTCTAGGCCAGCATTCGCACCTCCAAAATTCTTTGCCAGCACTACCCGAATACAATCGCGCTCACTTAAAAGAAGCAGAGTTTTCTTTAACTACAACAAAGAGCATTGATTCTGAAGCCATGACTAACCTTGTAGTATACTTTGCCATTGGGTAGAAAGCGCAAGTATCGAAAATAACACACCTGCAGGAAACGAACTATCGCCGTTCTCATACTGAATACTTTTCATCACTCTGCAGTGATCGTCTCCTTCTGCATTCTCCCCTCAGTTATCCAGTCTAAAAGCAGTCTTCCTAAATCATTCTTCTGGTCTGTGATCGACAACTACTATCGAACCATCAAACGTGTTAAATTCAATCGTCTCCAAGGCGTTGACAACAACAAGCAACCTCGACCATAAAAGGGCATCTCACGCATCCTAACCATGTGCACGGGATTTGTCGTGGTCCACTCCACAATGCCACAGCGAATGTAGGTGTTGCGGCTCACGTAGATACCTGTCAAAGTCACCCTCCAGCTTCTTAAGTCCCAGCTCAGGGTGTGATCAGAGAAAGTCCAAACCTGCCCAATATGCAGAGGTCGCCCACCTTCTGTGAGCAACCGGGGACGGCAGACCCACATGCGCCGCCATGAGCAGCCGTAACTACGCTTCAGCAGAGCTTCCTGCTCCTCTTCACTGCCAGCCTGGAAGGTGTTCCCACCCAGACTACCATTTTCTGTCAAAACTCTGCTTCATCAAAAGCACTACCAGCAAGCAGGTTGACTGGGCGGTTCTTATACCGGCCAGACGCTGAGGCAGGCACTCTGCCATAGGCTTGGAGTCCTTGCCATGTACCGCCATTTCCGGCAAACGCAGGCAGCACGACCGAGCGTTGCAGGGCGCATATGCTGGAAAACCTGCAGAGGGATCAAAGGAACCTTCAATCGAGTTTAGGACGACTGCTACTCGAACTGCTGTGCTCCCCTTTCTTTCCTGCATTCTTCTCTAATCACTTTCTCTAGAATACTCTGTGCGGTAGCGATAGCCGTTTACAACATAGTCCACCAGTTGCCTGGCTTTCCCTTAAACTCTATTCACGGCTACTCTCCGTCGATTTATCAATCCCTAAGAGAAATGTCAAGTGGATAAAGAGTGAACAATACACAGTGAAAGTGGACATAAATGAAATTCAGCTACTTTCACAATTCTGCAAAGGTCAGACCTGTAATTCGTTTACTGTAATGGCATATGTCAAACCATGCAGTGCAATATACACCCATGGCATAAATGACATTGCCTAATAGAGGAATTCTTAAAGTGGGGAGTATTCTCATTTCAACAATCCACTGAAGTACGGAGATGCCCAACAAGACGTTTCTTAAACTGCATCATGAACGTGATACATGCCACTTTGACCTCGGCCGGATTGAAAGGTATACCATGAGCAGAAGCTCATCAGGCAGCATGCGATGCAGAAGCGCAGTGTCCTCTATTGGCTGTCTGCTGGTACTGCCAGGTGGTGCCACTGGGCGCACACGCATGCCGTAAAGACCTGCACAGGTGTGTTCGAATGTACTTAGAGTTCAAAACGTTATGGCTTCTCCTCTATACGCAGGATGCTAAGTGATGGGCTTACTCATCCATGGCCGGTCTAAAAACGTTGAATCCTGCATCGCCTGTCTCCGCCTGCTTGATTCCAGTGATGTGGTAGGGGCCATCGTCCTCTTTGCTCTGCCATGGAACAACGTTTTCCTGATGAGCGCACGAAGCCAAATCGATCTTGGTTTCTGCACAGTAGCTTCTGCCCCTTTGTTATCTTTATCTGCAAATTTTAGCTATGATTACAGGTACTGCTTCACTTACCTGTCAAGATATTAAAATCGAAGGGTCAGCTGAGCCAATAAAAGTGCTAATTCGTCTTCTTGCTCCTTCTGCTCCCTCAGCACTTTCCAGATAACAAATAAGGCATAAAATGATAAAAGGGCAACAACCAACAAGACTGGGAAGGATCTTCTGAAGAGGGAGGGGTTCGAGGGCTGAGAGGACATCTTGAAGGCATTTACATTCCTTACAAACGAAGTAACCAATCAAGCCAAGTAACTTCAAGTTGCCGAATTTAAGTTCCAAGGAGTGGTGAGGATTTTTTTTGTATCCGGAAGGGTAGTGTTGGCAATTCGAGAAAATCAATCGAAAGTTCTGCACGGCTACTTCTGGTTTCTCTTTGGTAAATGTAGCCATAGGTAGAGTACTTCGTTTCTCATTTACCCTCAAGTACATACGGTGGAGGACGGCAATACGACGCTTATTTACTCTGCAGTTTTATTTGCTTCGACAGTCATGGGATGTCATCTTGTGAACCTTAATCATCTGGTTATGTTCGAGATTCAGTGTAGGCCGGCCAGTGTTTCCCGGTTCGGTTTCGGCCGGTTTACATCGTACAAACCCTTTTACTTTAGGGTCTGGACGGCATACCCTTGCGAGCTGAGACTGTGCAGAGTGCAGCAGGAGGAGCGCGCGGTGCACGACCCGGAGGCGGTGCGCAGCGTACGCAGAGGCGGGAGGGAGACGCTCGAGCCTCCGCAGCTCCTCGCGCAGCGCGGCCTCCACCTCCCCCGCCCCCGCCCCCTCCATGCACCTCCCCGCCTCCTCCACTCCTCCCTCCCCTCTCTCCCGCAGCAAGCAGCAAGCAGCGCAATGCAGGGCCAGGGCAGGGCTCTAATGGCGGGCCTCTCTCGGCGCGGGGCCGTCACATGCACATGGAAACGACGGCCTGTGGAACTGTCGTAAAACAGTCGCATGTGACCAATCGGGAAAAGGAAGCAGCCCTAGAGCTGGGCCTGGCTCGGGCGTCGGCCAATCAAATCGCGCAAATGTGCACACGTGGCGAGTCCTGACTGGTTCGAGGACAGGCCAAAAATTAGCTCCAACCGTAGTGCAAAAGACGCCGCCCGGAGACGATCTATGCGCCATCCTGTTCAGCGTCGAGCGTTGTCCTCTCACCGCTCCATGCCACAATGTTGTGAATTGGTTTTGCGGAACTGCAGCTGACGTGAAAGGAGGCACAGGACGGGCGGTGGGGGCAGTGGGAGGGGAGTTTGGGCAGAGGTCGAGGGAAGGGGCGAGGATGCGCTGACCGCAGGAGAATGCAGCCATGGCTTCCAGGCCCTCTCAGGAGGAGGAGGATGCGAGCATGCTGAAGCTGGGAGAAGGTGTGTCATCGCATGCATGGGAAGGAGGTCTCCTGCCGTTTGTTTCTGGCCGTGAAGAGTTGTAGGGATAGATGAAACCATGTCGGTGTTTGAGGTTGCCAGGCATTGCGGATGGGTCGTGTGGGGAAGATAGAGTGCACGATTTCCTCGTATCTGGCTACAATTTTCTCTTCTTATTCCTGTTTCGTGGATTCTGCGAAATGTGGGCTCAGACTTTGAGAAGGCGAAATGTTTGATGAACTTCGAAGTCCTTCAGCTTTTGAAGCAGAAGCAGGAGATGAGCAAGGACACTGAAGTGCCAGAAAACCCGTAAGTGGAAGCTGCTGAGGCTAGAAGGCCAAGTATTCAACCCTGTGGTTGCTAGATTCCTCTAATTTCTCCTTGGTTCTCTAGAGTTTGCTCATATGCGACATCGTTGAACAGAACACGATGCGAAGTTAATGTGGGGCGGCAATTGAGCTGTATAAAAATGCATGTTGAGTTCTCCACGGTAAGCAGGGCGGACATTCAACGGCTTATCGGCCAGTAAGTGACCTTTTTGCGTCAATGTGCAGAGTTTTTGAGAAGTCGTTAGCATATGTCGAGCGCTTCAGTCGGTACCAAAACCCCGAGGCTGTCACGCAAGTGCGCGAGTGAGTGCTTTTGTACCCACACGCAATATTCAAAACATGGTGCTTGCCCATAGCAGAGCATACTTTCTAGTTTTTCAGCCTGAGCTGGCTGAAAAAATCGGGAATCAACTAAGAAAGCGGCACATCGTTCAGCCTCTGGTAAGGACGGGCTGACACGCAAGATGAGGTGTAGGTTGTTTAATTATGTAGCATAGGCCACACTACCAGACGGAACTCTATGCTCGAACAGTAGTTTGTACATTTCTCTGTTTTGGCTTTTGGTGGAGTGAATTTTCGCGAATCAGTTAGCCTTGCTTCGGTATTGTTGCCTCTC
Organism: Zygnema circumcarinatum; assembly: GCA_037447605.1. Taxonomy (NCBI): domain Eukaryota; kingdom Viridiplantae; phylum Streptophyta; class Zygnematophyceae; order Zygnematales; family Zygnemataceae; genus Zygnema; species Zygnema circumcarinatum. The sequence continues at coordinate 5,799,154 of CM074804.1, forward strand.
AGCCTAGAGCTTGGTATCTTCACATGTTTTTCCCCTGGTTCAACATAGACCCGTTTAAAGTTCCTCTAGGTGTGCATCGTTCTGTGAACTACTTTCGTTTTTTCCCTTAATGGTGGTCCCTTGGTTGGGTTTCTTTGGCTTTGCAGACTTCTGGGAACAAGGTATAAGTTGAAGGAGTTCGAGGTATGATGCCAGCTGTTTGGTGATTTGGGCTACAACTGTGTCTGTTTAACCTCTCGATCTCTTATGATCTCACAGTAAGATGCAGGCCCTTCTGCATGTCCGGCATGTGTATTGCAAGAGTAGGAAATGAATTCGGAAGAATAGTTGCTGTGTTCGGACTGTTTTTGCTTGTCAAGCTGGGGTAGAAGAAACCAAAATATCTTATGAACCAACTTGAGAAAACTCCCATTGTCAGTTTTCGTGTGTTTCTTCTTCAGGCATTTGATGAATTTTTTGTTACAATTGCTGCAGTCTCAGTCCCATCTTTCGTTTCTATTTTTATAACGAGTTGTTCAACGGTAACGGTTCTTCAGAACTACAGACATGGGGTGGTGCCTGCCGTGGCTCTAGGTCTGTGTGATCGGTAATCTCAACCCAGAGGGCCTTGAAGAAGTTAAGGCGCTTGTGCCGTCTCTCACGGTGAGTTGGACCAGTGCAGCAGATCCCACTTGAGAGCCTGTCTCATGGTCGTTTTACGATCATTTTCATTCTTTGAACTGGTTGTGAGCTCGACATTACCTATGTCGGACTTGCGGACCCGCGGACTCGGTCTGACAGGACATGCAAGTCTATCTAGAAAGAGCAGTAAGTCGGAAAATTTCAACCTCAGAACTCGCGGCATTTGTTTTTTTTCTTTTCTTTAATCCTTCTGGCGTGGGGGTTTGGCCTGGAGGTGCAGGTGGAGGGAAGAGATATTGATGATGAAAAAATCTACGAAATGCTCGCAGACATGGCCACCATAAAAAAGTTTGAGTAGGTCAGCTTCGCTTCAGCTCAGGCAGAGAGAGAAGGGCCTTGCGACCTAGCTAGCCAGATCGGAGCAAAGGAAAAATGGTTAAAGCAGTTTGGTGTACCATAGTTTTGCGCGCATTTAGATAATTCTGTAGACATAGGTTAATAAGGTTCTCCATAATCTGCACAAGCTATATTTGTTGACTTCACCTTTCTATATGTGATTACATCGCACAAAGTCACTCTGTCCTTTCCACGTTGACGGTTATCTGGTGTTGAGTTGAAAACCAGAGAGCAGGAACTACTATGTACACAGAAGACAAAGTCAGACCCACGGGTGCGCTCCTCCTCAGCTTATGAGTGTGCAGCTGCCGGCCGCGGGTGCAGCGTCATGAGGAGGCCGTGGGTCATGGCGAGCGTTAGGGACGGCCGGAACTTGATGGGATGGCCCGGCACGAGCTTCAAGTGGAAGCACCGCAGAATGGCCGCGGCGGAGTATTTCATCTGCAGAACGAAAAATGACAGAGCATCAGAACATCCATATCTAATGCAGAAAGCAGCGGAGGCATGTCAGCAACACAAATCACATCAGGGCCTGCTTGCACAGGCGACTGACAACGAGATTGTAGAGTTAAACCCATTAAGTGGTCACATCAGGATCAGTGGCTTTATAGATTATGTCATTATGCGTTGTTTTGGCTACCTGCTCTCTCGCTTTCCCTTTCCACCTACAGACTAACAACCTGCTAATGAAAAAACATGGCGAGACCCACGCCATTATAACGACAGCAGCTACAGCGCTTGGAAACAATTCATGACATAATTGTTAGGCAATTGTCGTTGAACAAACACCCTTAAAGAGAGATGCTGTCATTCTCCATGCCAGTATGGACATTCCAAAAACACTTCAGCTTAGCAAGAAATCCCGACTCGACACCTGGCGGGGTGACCCAAGTAGTGTTTGACACGTCCAGACTTTGTCAACATTTCTGGAGATGCGTCTCAAAGACTAGGCCGCTATTTTCTGTGTCGATTGTATTCAGACGAAGTAAGGTTCAACCTTTAAAATCAACGGCCTCATATCTATAATAGAAATATTACTTCAGAGAATTATCGCACTCCCCAACAATAGTGCTAAGTGAGTGTAAGGGACTATCGTTCATGCGCTGAAGAGGAGTTACGACTTCGCTTCACTGGCCCACGTTGGGTCCACAACTTTCTCATGACTAGATACATCTTCTTCTCTTTGCAGTCATGACTACTGTCCTTCTAGAATTTGCTGAGCCAATGCCCAAGCAGGTTACAAAGCAGAACAGGTCAGGTCATGTCCCCCACCTGCAGGTACGCCATCTCCCGGCCGAGGCAGAGCCGCGGTCCCGCGTTGAACACGGGAAACTTGAAGAGCGACTCCGGCTGAAAGTCGCCGTCCTTGAGCCACCTCTCAGGGTTGAATTCCAACGCGTCGGGCCCCCACACCCTCGCCATGCGGCCCACCGCAAGGATCGAATACGACAAGCGCCATCCCTTGGGCACGAAGGTGCCGTCGGGGAGGGTGTCACTCTCGCGGGCAGTCCTGCATTCACCGGGGCTTGAAACTGGTGGTGAGAGAATTGGGCACAAACAAAAGTTGAGAACTCTAAGTAAATCTCTGCAAGACTTTAAGTGAAGATTATCTTCGCAAGAAGGCTATGTGTCAGGTGAACGTTTCATTCCAGCATAGCCGCCCTGCCTCACATGATCAAAACACTAGAACATTCAAGGATCACTCTTTTCTGGAAACGCAGACAGAGCTTGCCTAGGCATTGTATACTGTTCACTGCAATATGGGTTCATCAACGACTCGGAGTAAAATGACATGCTTTTGAAGGTACTAATGGAGTACATAAGAATACATACTCACGTGATCCAAAGTGCGTGTTCTTAAAGTATTTAAGCAGTCTCCCTTCCCACTGATCAAGAGTAGACAAGGATCTGTCTTGGGCTCACTTGATGTCTAATGGAACCGGCGGGTAGAGGCGAAGAGATTCCGAGATTGCCGCGTGAAGATAATGCATGGATCGGAGCTCCTCAAACGTGAACGTTTCTTTGCTTCTCTCATCTAGCAATCACAAAGGCACAGGTCATTTATCGACGAACGGAGAAAAAACGACACACATGTCCGGAAAAGTCAATGTTTTGTCCCACCCATGTGCAAGTTCGAAATTGACACCATCGACAGATTTCCATATGCAACGCTTGCCATTGTAAATGCACCATAAAAAATCGCCCTTATTTCTCACTGTGCGACGGAAACCATCAACAGCGCGCCAAGCCCTACCTGCATTGCGAGCGGAAATGACAGAGTTGATCTCTGCGAGAATGCTTTCTTCCACGCGGGGGTGCCTCGCCAGCAGCCAAAAGAAGCAGGTGAGGCCGAACGCGGAAGTATCCCGGCCGGCGAGGATGAAGTTTGTGCACACATCGCGGAGGAACGCGGGGGAGTATTTCTGCTCCCCCCCCTCCTGCCGGCCGGCCAAGATGAACCTGCACAGGGGAAAGGGCCGAGCTGCGTGTGAAAGGGGACTTTTTTGAGCTCGAAGACGAAGAGGGTACATTTTGTTTCTGGTGTGAGGGTGGAAGAAGCGTAAAAAGAGAGCGTTGTGAGTAAGCAGTAGTAGCGTTCATAGAGCAGATTTCACCTCGACAGAAGATCATGGCGCTGGTTGGGATTCGCTGAGTCCCCATCACAATCCTTCGTCTCTGCCAATTCCATTTGGCGCTTCTGGACGACCTCATCTGCAAAATCGTGAACTACCTGCAAGTTCACTCGTAATCAAGAGTAAGGAGGAGGAAGAGGACAGTACCGTCATAAACACGCATGAAGAGGGAACAACCATAAATTGGCAATTTCTGAAGGATAGGCATTTTGGATGAAAGTTGTTGAGAGACATATCTTTCGAGTGTTCCTGCCTCCAGTATTTGACCCTGAGCAACATCTCACCTTGATTGATTTAGCAAGTTCCGCTTCCCAACCGCAGTTTAGCAGTCGTAAGGTTTTCCAAAGAAATTTTGGAGCAAGGGCGCGAATGCAACTAGCCTGCTCCACCGAAAACCACGCAAAAGGAGAGCACCATTTTTGTCGTGCTTCAAGTTCAAGAGATTCCACTCTAGCGGGACAGTAGAGAAACCCAGCAAGTAGGAGCAAAAAGCGGCCAAAAACTCCCCACTCTGGACATTAAAAGGAATACAGGAACCGGTCACGCGATGGAACCACGAAACGTTTCAATGTCCCCAATCTGATTTTTGGCGGAAAACATGAAAAGGTGTGCGGAGTCCATGTCGTTAATGAAAGCATCGGAAAGAAATACATGAAGGAAGATGAATCTCACATTCGTGGCCTTGTCAAAGGCTTCGAAAAAGGGAACAAAGGGCAGCTCCGGTGTGAGGCAACCAGGATCAACCCCAAAGCCAATTCGGCAAATGCTGTCGAAACCCAAACGAAGCAGCACGTCCTGAACGTCAATCGCTTCATTCCTTTCGGCCGCCTGCAAGAGCACATTGAATCGCCAGAGGTCGAATCTAAGGGAACTGACAAGTGAACTGAATATCCAGGTCTGATTGCAGAACTCGTATTATGAACACATTGTGAGAAACTGACATGCAACTGGCTGGCTGGAGGTATGAGACTGAGACCCTCCTACCCGTCGAAGTGTTGGAAGGAGCCGAGCTGAAGTTTCGTGTGAAACAGTTGTGAATATCAGACGTCGGAGTGACCCCGTTGAAAACTCGTGACTGGCCACCTTCCGCTGCTCTTTCCAGATCTCATCATCGCTGCAGAATATGCCGTGGCCCAGGAAATCTCTGAGAACCGACTGCAAAAGGAGCATTTAAGTGTAAGGTTCTACCAGAGGCATCCAATTCTCAAAAGGCTGTCGCTTCATGATTCGCAAACCACTGAACTGCTCATGAAGCCAAGGTAACCCATCGTCATGTACCTGAAATTCACAACCCTTTGGATAATTTTGAAAATTGGTCTTCAATACATACTCCAAGTTCTCTGGATTGGCCGTGACAACTTGGTTGACGCCGAGTACCTTGGATATAAAAGTGAAATTTTTTGACCTCTGCATCAACCCAATTCTAGATTTAGTAACTTCCGAAGCTTAACATTTCACAGGCATCTTCTTTCATGAGAAATATTTCTGGGGACTTAATAAAATGCCTGAGGAAACGCCGGCAATCTCAAACTGTCAGCCTCGATAGCTGCTTGCTTATGTCTTTTCCATTCACTGAAACGTACCGCGAAACGTTCAGCTAAGCCACCACTAGTGCAAGACGAAGCACTCTCAACATAAATTGTCACATCAAGCCAGCCCTCTCGGAATACACAAAGCTGCTCTGCTTGAATGCTCTCCTCACCGCAGCATACGGCACTGGTGCTTCGTGAATGTTCTCCAAGGATGAAATGATGAAGGGCAGGGATCCCACGAAAGGCCACAGGTGCGGGCCGGGATAGTTAGTCCCGTGCACCATGTAGTGCGCGCAGACGTAGAGCAGCAGCACGCCCGCAGCCCCCCACGCGACCGCGCTGCCCGACCATGGCCACCCGCAGAGCTCCATCAGCGAGGTGGCCGCCATATGTTCGAGCCGCCAACTCCCCGCTGTTCCTCCCTCTCCCTCTCCCTCTCACTCTCCTCTCCTCTCCTCTCCCTTCTCCCTGCGCCGCACCGCCCCGCGCCTCTCCCTCACTCCCGGCCAAGTGCAGCCCACTTCGCCCCCACCCGCCCGCGTGGGACTGACAGCCTACTTTACTCTACCCTACCCTAGTCTACCCGAGCCTACCCTACGCTCGAGCTGGACCTCGAGATTCGGGCACTCCCGGGACGCGGTCGTTTGGTCGGACCTGATCACGTGGCAGCCGCGGATTGCGGGAACATGCAACCGAATGCGTCCCTATGTGCTAAAACAGAAAAAACGACAGGACCGTTGACTTTGACCCCGTACGGCGCGACCGGCGGCCTCCATCCATCCGGTGCTCGGTCCTCCGTACGGTCGGACCACGGAGAGTCAGACCTTGACCATCGCCAAATCAATTTCGTAAGCCTGTTGGGCGAATTAAGCATTGGCTAAGTACGCATTTCGGTACGGATGTGTACGGTGGAGCCGCGGATCCCGAACCGGAATTCGTACACGATAGGGGGAGTCAGACCTTGACCATCGCCAAATCAATTTCGCCAGCCCGTCGGGCCAATTCTGCTTTGTACGGCAGACCTATTTCGTCAAAAGTGGACGTTCGACAGGCTCGGGCGCCGCGAATTCAAGAAAGCAATTATTTTAGGAAAATGATACAGCGGCCCCACTTTTTGGATATCGGCGCCCCTTTTGTGAAAAAATGTACTTTTTTTTTTGGCTAATCACCCCCCTCCTTGGATCTTTCGGGAGGAGAGATCTTGTAGACAATCGGACCCCGCGCCTCGCGCGCAGGATCCGACCGTGCACCGACGTACGGCGCCGCGCATCGCGGCGTGGCCCGTGAGATGCGGCGAGCCTACGGAAAAGTTGTCCTCACCTGACCCTTTTGGGTCAGAGGTTGCCACGTGGCAGTCTGCCATTGGACAGCCCTGCTGCCGGTCCCCCATGCCGATACAGTGGACCCCCATAATATTTTCCACCTTGTACAGTGCGTCCCCAAGAAATTCGCCCCGATTTTGCCGAAACCACCTTTTTGTACGGTAACTCAATGTTAACGTATTAGGGGTGTTAACCTAACCTGACCTATTCTCCAATACAAAATCTGTTAATCGAAACGGATTTCAAACATGGGTCACGCTTTTGCGCTGTACGGTAAGTACGAATAAAATCTCTAAGTCGTACGGTATACGTACGGCACCAATAGGAGCTCGTGCATCTAAATCGCGGTATGATACGATACGATACGATACGTACGAACAGACATGAACTCTAACATAATACCGCTCGCCTATTTGTAACACGGACCTTATATTTGCAAATTACAATATTTTCGCCCAGTATTTGCCGAAACCATGGCGAAAATATTGTGGGGGTCCACTGTATCGGCATGGGGGACCGGCAGCAGGGCTGTCCAATGGCAGACTGCCACGTGGCAACCTCGACCCAAACCGGTCAGGTGAGGACAACTTTTCCGTAGGCTCGCCGCATCTCGCGGGCCACGCCGCGATGCGCGGCGCCGTACGTCGGTGCACAGTCGGATCCTGCGCGTGAGGCGCGGGGTCCGATTGTCTACAAGATCTCTCCTCCCGAAAGATCCAAAGAGGGGGGTGATTAGCCAAAAAAAAAGTACAATTTTTCCCAAAAGGGGGCGCCGATATCCAAAGAGTGGGGCCGCTGTATCATTTTCCTTATTTTAGGGTAGTGATATTTCCACCCCTTTTTTGGATCCAAACACCCCTTCCCGGCCGGGCAGATTTCAAAAGGGATTAAAAACGGAAAATGCTTTTTTCACACCTTTTTGGAATCGATACCCACCTTCTTCCGTCGGCTGATTTTATTTGTGCTAACCAAGGAAAATGATACCCCGTCACTGCATTTTGAATACTGTATCCCGCCTCCCTGAATTTTTGCGTTGCCGTAGGCAAAAGCTTAGTCATCGTTTTGATCCGTACGACGGGTTCGATTATGTTGTCAAAGATTAATTTAATGGAAATGGGGTATAGTTGCCGCGAGTCTGACGTTGCCACGTGGCGCGTGCTGATTGGTTGTGCGTTTCGTTGGATCGAATGCGCAGAAAATGGGGTATATCGCGTTCCCATTCTGTCATTGCCACGGGTCGTTTTCTACGTACGACAGCGTTCGATTTTGATGTTTTATGTGGCGTACGGATTCGGTTAGGTTGTCAAAGATGGATTTAATGAAAATGGGGTATAGTTGCCGCGAGTCTGACGTTGCCACGTCGCGCGTCCTGATTGGTTGTGCGTTTCGTTGGATCGAATGCGCAGAAAATGGGGTATATCGCGTTCCCATTCTGTCATTGCCACGTGTCGTTTTCTATGTACGACAGCGCTCGTTTTGAATGTTTTACGGGACGTATTGTTGTAAATAGGGTATGTGTCGCAGCATGTTTAAAGTGGCCACGTGGTGCATTCTAATTGGTTAAGTCGCACCTCGCGCAACTGAACAGAACACAATATTAAACAGCTTATGTGTTCGATCAGTTTCCGTTTCAGTTCACTTCACATAATTAAGGTTCGAAGACATTTCTATAAAAAGGCAACGCACGAGGATCTTGATCCGCAGCCTGTTGTTTTGTTGAGGGAAAGAAATATCTGCCAGCCCGAATCCGCTCGAAGTGGAAGATCCGTCCGCCACGAGATCGGTTGCGGGTGTCCGTCCTTCACACGTGTGTGTCAATCGCAGCTGTCGATTCCCTCGCAGATCGCATCACTACAGGTCACCGTTCGATCTGCAGCCGGGCTCGATCTTAGCGAATGGAAAGCGCCCACGAGTCCCGTCAAAGCCGAATCGCTCGTGCGAGTGCACGCGTCCATCGGCCCGAGATCTCGTCATTGTTAGCTTCCAGCCAATCAACATCTGCCACGTCTTACATTTTTTACGTGGAAAATTTTGATTGGTCCAAGCTCTGAATGTACGAAATTTTGGGTTCCTCAAAGTTGCGATCGTACGACATTTGTACGGACAAACGTTTGAGGCGACTTTGCCGGGATACGTGGGCACGTGCCATTCCCTGTGACCGAGCCCGGCTGCAGATCAAATAGTGATCTGCCGTGTTGCGATCTGCGAGGGAATCGACGGCTGCGATTGACCGCACGCGTGAAAAGAAATTCAGGTGGGCGGGATACAGTATTCTAAATGCAGTGACGGGGTATCATTTTCCTTGATTAGCAAAAATAAAATCAGACGACGGAAGAAGGTGGGTATCGATTCCAAAAAGTTGTGAAAAAAGCATTTTCCGTTTTTAATCCCTTTTGAAATCTGCCCGGCCGGGAAGGGGTGTTTGGATCCAAAAAAGGGGTGGAAATATCACTACCCTTATTTTACCTTTGTATCTCCGGCCCAGGTTTGACTCCCCCCTTTTCGCCCCCCCGCGCTCCCTCCGCCGCCCGCCGCCCGCCACCCTCCGTTTTGTCGCCACGCGCGCCTCACACGTGCGAGAGGAGCTCGCACGTGCGTGACGCTCATGGCGACAAGGCGGGGCACGATTCCGCATCGGCGGAAAGCTGGAATTTCGAAACGCAGGGCCTCCGGAGGCCCTGCGTTTCGGCGAGCGGAATTCTGAAATTTGGGGGCATTTTTGTAACCTATTCCGCCGTACGGACGTGACAGACAGGTTCGGGGGGAGCCGCGGTTTCCGATCCGAATTCTGCAATCGAAATCAATACCTTTTCGCCGGCGAAATCTTTCAATTCCGCCGGCGATGGTCAAGGTCTGACTCCCCCTGATAGAAGTGACTATTAGTAGAAGGAATTCGGGAATTTCGTAAGCGATGGTCAAGGTCTGACTCCCCCTATTCGATGGCATCGCCATCGTGAAATCAATGCCACATCCTCTTCTCAACTAGGTGGCAAAAAACATGATCCATGCATCCATGCATCCATGCATCCATGCATGCATCCGTCCATCCATACCCTCCCGTCTAGTCCGGTCCGGTCCCGTCCAGTCTGCCGCGCGCTAGTCATCATGAACCGTACGTACTCAGCGCGTCTTGCGGGTCCGTACGGGGCCTGCCAGCCTGGCTCGCCAGTTCACCCGCCGGGCCCACTAGCCCGCCTCAAGCCCGCCCTCCCTCGAAGCAGCCGCGAAGGTCGCTTTCTCATTACTTTATAACGCATGACGCGTCCGTCCGTCCGTCCGTCCGTCCGTCCGCCAGCGCTGGAGGCGTCCGTCGGCAAGTCCGCTTCGGCATCCAATAGCACTTGACGTGACTTGACGTGACGTGAGCGCGATCCGATCGCCCTGCTACCGTACCGTTTCGTACGGTGCCCGTGGACGAGCTCGCAAGTAGGCAGAGGGCGCGCTCTCGCCGCGCCGCCGAGAGGGAGGGAGGGAGGGGGGGAGGGGGCAGCCGCCGGGCCGAAGCCCAACCCAGTCCAGTCCGGTCCGGGGAGTGCTCCGAGCAAGCTTCCTACTTCGCTGAGGTGGCTGTGCTTGTCAGGGTACGCCAAGGCTTGCAAGGGACACGTCATGCATTTACTCACATCTGGCTCAAAGCCTTTCTTTCGTTCCTAGGTCATTCGTGTCCAGTTCGTCTTGAGAAACATTTTGACTTTGTCCATGTACATTCGATGGCATCGCCATGGTGAGATCAATACCAATTCATTTCTCGTCTGTTGGTCTAATAAAATATAGCTGAGACGGGTTTACGGATGGCACATCGGCTCCGGGCCTATGCCTGAGCCAGGCAACGGCTCACTCACGTATATGATGTTGTGCAATGCTTGCAGGATGCCCTAAGTGGTCCTGCAAGGCCCTGGCAGGGCAGGGAACAACAAGTCTGTGTCTGGGAGGCGGGCTAACGATAATGGGTGACGTACTGCTTCCTCCAAAGCGACCACTGTTCTTGCATTTAACAGGAGAAGGAGATACGAGATCAATGACAACCACCTGCTTCACTTTATGCAACTGAGAAGCATTAGGTCTTACGGAGTCCTCACTAGTAGTTCTCTGTGTATATGCATTCCGACGACCCCACGCGCAGTGTAAAGGTTTGTCAATGCCGATTGACACCTGCTCGTTACTGCAACTCCGTTGTGCATCGGCCACTGGAGATTTCCTCTGCAAAAGGTTACTCTCCCTCTCACTGCAGTCGATTCCTTTGGCGGCCGTCTGGGATAAGCTCGTGCTCTCTTTGAAATGGTGCCCACGGTCGTTACTGACTTCCTCGTTAGCGTTCTCCCCTAGCCAGCAGTCTCCAAGCAGCTTCTCCACTCCCCAGTCGCTACTCTCTATGCCTCCTGCAACACTCACCCTGTTCGACTCCTCACAGCTTTGTATACTCCATGTCGTCCTTGAAAGAGCAGCTTCCCCATGTTGAATGTTGCCCTCTACTTCCCGCAGAGGAGCTCTGCTTTCATGAAGAGGTGACAGATCGGCTAGAAACCCTTGGAACTTGCCGGCCTTTTCCTTTGGCTTCCTGACCTTTATCTCACATTTAGATTGCCGGGTGAAACTGCTGGGGATCGTTCCATTCGGCGTCGCATCAGAAGTGATGTAATTTGAAGTACGCCCTGTGCCAAGTAAGGTGATCTCCTCATTTTTCCGCTCCCATGAGAGCCCAACTTCCCTAAGTGGCGCCTTCTTCACCATGTGAAACTTCGTGATGGCACTCTGCGAGAGGGAGAGTGCTGCTAGTGAACAGTCGTCTATCGCTTCGTGGCTTCTGGCAGGACAGCCCACCTCTGCGCTTGACTTCATCGATTTTTCAGTCGAGACTTTCAAGGATTTTTGGGCCCTGAACTCAGCGATCTTCTCTGGGTATGCCCTGCAGAGTCTCGACATGACCCGATGTCAAACCAACCACACTTCCGGACCATGTTTTTTTTTTTTTGCCGTCGTATACCACTGGAAAGTGTGCCAGTAAGCGACACTACATGGACTAGCCATATGAATAATCGCGTATGAATAAAGTCAGCAATGTTGAAAGAAAAAAATATGAAATGGTCTATAGACACTTTAGGAATGACATGGTGCAGTTGCAGCAGTCACCTCTCCACGAGACTTGCTTCCACAATGCTGTCTGTGACAGCAGGGGTGCCGCTCCATGCGACTGCGTAGAACGGCCGGCCGTAGTGCACGTGTCGCTTCACCACTCGCTCCACCCGATACTCCGCAAAACGCGTCACGTCACGCCACTCGGCCTCCTGCCGTACACGCCAAGCCATCGAAGGAATGAGACTTTCGGTGGAGGCCTTGCCAGAGGACCGACCCAGCCGACCCAGTGGGTCTATGGGTCACAATGCATGCTAGAAAGAAAATGGCATTGAACTCACGATGGAGAGGCCATCAAATGTACATGGACAAAAGCAGCATGTGAGGATTATAACTGGGAAAGTGCCTGAAAGATTTCAAGGTGCCAAACGAAGCTTACTCTCAAACCAACGGAGGCCGGAGTAGAGTCTTCACTCAACTCCATAGCTAGAACCTTTCTTCGCAGGTCCCTTTCCGCCAGCTTTGGCAGCACATACTTCGCTGTAATCAAGTACCTCAACGCATTGAAAAGGGAGCTAGAATGAGGGTTTCGTTCTATATGTTGCTTGAGGGGCATCGAATGGTCAGTGGATTCATTTGATGAGAAGAGTTTCTACAGCAGTGTCGACATCTTCAGCACACACGTTCTTCTTGCGTCAAAAAGCGCCCTGACATCCATCCTCTCTCAGCAGTGGAGCATGCGGACTACCGACCTGTCACGTCGTTGGGCCAGCCCATAAGTCCGCGTAGCAGCTCTGCGAGGTCATCCAGTCGCACCAATCGGGGCTGGCCCAGCGCCCTGCATCCCAGATTTCCGGTTATCCTGCAGCTACTCTTCTTCGCTCTGCAACCGCGCTCTTGCGGCTTCAGCTGCATCTTGACCAGCGACAGTGAAAGGGCAGAAATAATGCCCCCTCTCCACAGAATCCTATTTTTTCGGCCATGGAAACATCAAAAAACACAAGAAATGATTTGAGTAGGAGTAAAACACTCACTTGCGAAGGGGGTCCGAGTCGATTTGGTGGCATTTTGGATGCAAGTACGCCTCCATACATTGCTCAGCCAATGTCTGCTCGTTCAACGTGGGCGAGGCTGCATTAGCAGCCCCCCCAATAGCATGTATTTAGCATACAGTTGGAATGCACTGAAAGCACCTTAAGCTGTCCCTGGACCTGCCCCTCCCGCTCTCTCTCCCACCTTTCCCCCCGTTCTCCTCCTCCTCCTCCGCCTTTCGCGGCGGCTTCCTCCTCGCAGCGGTCGCTCCCTCCCTCGCGGCCCCTCGCGCTGCTGCCAGGTGGCGCACGCCGCCATCCTTCATGGCGCAGAGCACGCGGGCATCGCCCAAGGCTTGCACGAAGCGAGCTGCTTTGACCTGCATGGCATTGCCGGCAGCACACCAAGGATCAGTTGCACCGCGCAGCTTCAATTGTGCGAATATGCAAGGGAGGGCCTAAGCGAGTGACGCATGCTGCAAGGTCACAGTGGCCTTAACATCGCCTGCGACACCTGCAATTGGGTGAATATCGGCCTTCTTATCGTGACCTGACTACAGATGCAGGCACTTCAGATTTAACAGATAACTTACTCAGAAACCCTCCTCCACGTGCATGTTTCGGAATGCAAAGCTTACCGAAGAGAAAACCTGGCAAGTAGTAAGTCTTCCGTGATGGTAGCGTGCGGTGAAAATCAGCATTTGTTCTCAGCGTAAAGACACGCGCTCCTTCTTGCTTGGAATCTGTAAATTTTGAGCGAGAAATAAGGACAGGAATTGCTTGCGAAGGACTGACCTTGTTGAGCCCGTGAAATTTGGGCGCATAGTCCGACCCCAGAAGCACTCCAAGGGCGATCTGCGTCACCCTCCCCTCCCCCCCCCTCTCCACTCAGCCACCACTCTCGCTCGCCTCTGCCGGCATGCGGCCTAACAGCTTCATATCACTCAATCATCTGGAGTCGCTCACCCTAGCTAATAATAAAAGCAGTGCACTGCTGGATTGTAAGCACAGCAATTCTTCATATTTGACCAATTTAAACGAGGTCATGGCTGTCGTTATCTTTAAGGCTGAGCATAAAATGAAGCCGTCGGGTTTCTCCAATGAGTACTTCCACATCACAATCTGGCAGAGGATAGACCGAAGAAGGCTCACCAAAGAATTCCGGCCATATCCAAGCACTTGTTGAATTCTATCGGCTGAGTAGAGCTCGCACGTACTCCGGCCTGATAGCATTCAACACATCGCTGCACAGCAGACTTAACTCCCGCATTGCTGCCTGCTGCCTTGCATTCACTGCAAATGGACAGAGCAGGGTTTGAAGGGACTGCGATGTATGCGGCATGCAATGGAACAGTTCCCTCCACCTCAACGAGTTAAATAACAATGTGTTCATTCATTAGTGAAATGACCTGGTAGAATAGTAAGATCTCGTAGAACATGGGTGGCCCCAAAAAGGAATGAGTCGGAGTCTCCAGTGCAGCAGATGTCCTGCAAAGAGCCCCCAAAACAAGTCTTGCATTTTTTGAGCTTTACTTATCCTAGCTCGGAAAGGGGGTCACGTTCGCAAACTCCGGAGCAAAAACGGAAACGAACCAAGTTAACAGTGAAAAACAGTTCTCCTTAACGGCATGTGTCAGGTTGATGAGAATGGCCTAAGTTAGTACTGCTCCGTCGACTTCATGCACCATAGCAATGCATGCCTGCTTGAACTCAAAGCAGGAAAGCAACGCGTATGGAAACTCACGCAGAGTCCTGCAGCGTTGAGGATGGCACATTGAGCCTCTGCCTCCTCCGGGCTGCACGCCCCATCCCACCCTGTCTTTAGCGCTCAAGCTGTACCTGTTTAAACATAATCATAAAACACGCCGTGCACGCCATCGTTGCGCACGCCATTGCTGAACACTACACGAGTTCATAGCCACAATCGAGGTCCTCGCAAAGCAGAGATGCAAGGAAAAGATTGCCAGGGATTGCCAGGTATTGCCAGGGGTGGCTGCTGGCAAGCATACTCTACCCTCCCTTATTTCCTCATTCACTTTTTTAAGGCTGATCACCACAATCCAAACTAACTCCATCCCCCGTTCCGAGGCAGCATCTATGGAAGCAACCAAGGCGCAGCCCGACCCTCCCTCCCAGTGCGGCTGCCGCCCACCTGGCAAGGACCGCCACCCCCAGAGCGCGGGCAAGCGCGGCGGCCTCCGCGACCATGCGCGCAAACTCGGAGGACTTGCTGCGGCGGCCGCCCGGCGCGCTCTGTCACGACGCGCATCACAAAGGAGCTCACGAGTGCTTCAGAACGCCTTGGTTCAGTTACATAGCTCCAAAGCGTAGGGTTTCCAGGCTTGGACGAGCTTATCGGTACACGCAGTAGCAGTCAATTCGATATGATTCGAAGGTGTTGTGTTTAGAAGTGAAGAGATAAAGATTATGGAGATGAGGTACTGCAGACCTTTTCGATGGGCTTGGGCTGAAGTGCAGGGCGGGACGTCCTTGAGGGACACTCCAGACGTTGGCGGTAGGCAGGCAGCTTGATGGCAGGGATTTCGCCGTCTACACCGCACACACGCATCGTCAGCAAGTTGGGGAATGGCTCCAACAGCCTCAAAGATGAAGAAAAGCCGAAGGAAGGGAGACCTGGGGCTTCTGGAGGCCACGTGGAAAAAATGGAAGAGAGTCGGAGCGGGAGAAGGGCACTCTACATTCTGGCAATGGGTGTAGGAACATGGGCTACCCTTGTACAAGAAGCTTGGAGGTTGCAAACCAGACAGACGACAAATGCCGAATGAAAGAAAACTGGCAGAAATTCTCGATCTTCCTTACCTACTAGCGGTTATTTTCGCTTACGGTACTTATTACCTATTACAAAGTATTAACAATATTAAATATTAAGGGATAATATTAAGTACTTATTACCTATTACAAAAATAAGTGTGCAGTTGAGACCCAGAAGGGTGCGCACACGATGGAAAAGGCCGCGCAAATAGGGCTTCGTGGCGAGAGAGCCATGGCTCGCATGTGCCAGCTCGCAGACCCAGTAGGACAGGTCAACGCACAGGCGCTTGTTCCTGCATGGACGGCCTTCACTGAAACAAAGTTATTCGCGTCGTCGATTCATTGCTTTTTTTTTGGAGAAATAACTGCACTGCGAAATTAGGTTCCTCCAATGTGGTTTTTGGCTCAAGGCAAATCACTTCAACCGATCAGTTTGTACCTCTGTACGCCCGACAATCAATTTGCTCCCAAGTTCCCTTTATGACGATTTTTCCTCAAACGAGACCATGAAATTTTTCAATCGACGCGGCGTGATCCCCATAAAGGTACATTCGGAAACGATACGGATATTTATTCCGTATCGTTAATCTCACGCTTACTCGTCTTACTCAACAATCGTACACTCCGAAATACACACATACATGCATACTAACATACACTGCATCACAAATATAACCTCTAATCAGGCTTAAAATCAATTTAGAAACGAAAAACATACGCAATTTCCTCCAGTCTGCATTCTCTCTTTGCAGGTTCCAAGATGCTCCAAAGGTGATTCACCCCCATGGCGCACTAGAGTGCGAGAGTGTGAGAATCGCTTTCAGCCCCCGCGACTCAGTAATGAGGAGCTATCACCGGGTGGCATACGAGAGCCCGTCCCTCTCCCCCCAAGCGACTGCGGCTCCCGCCATGGCGTGGGGGCGCCATAACGGCCCTCTCTCCCTCCCTCCCCCCTCCGGAGGCTTTCAAATTTTCAAATAAGTGTACGGCCTGTAACCGTGCAGTACAGTACTGTACTGTACAGTACAGTTAGGCCGTATGGTACCGTACGGCGAGTTTGCCGTACGCAGGCCATTGGCTGAAATGTACGGCCGCGGCTCTTTGGGGCCCTGCTGGCTGCTGCCGTACATCCGAGGTGGCGGGCCGTACGGCGAAAGCGACATTCGAGGCCGGAAAGGGAAAGGGGCGCTCCTACAAAGGGGAGGGGAGGGGGCGGCGAGGGCGGAGGGAGGAGAAGGCGGAGGAGTACACAGGGAGAGACGCGGAGGGAAAGGGAGAAAAGCGGGAGAAAGGGGGAGGAGGAGGAGGTAGAGGGAGGAGTGAAATCGAGAGAGGTTCGGAGGGGGTGGATGCCAGCTGGGTGGAGAGGAAGGAAAGGAGAGGTGGGAATAGAGGAGGGAAGGAGAAAAAAATCAGAGGAGAGGTAGGGAAAGAACGAGGGAGAAGGGAGGGAGAGGAGAGAATCGAATCTGAAAAATTGCAGATCTTAGGAGGGAAGAGGGGTTTGGAAGGGAGAAGGACGAGGCAGAGTGACTCTTCTTGTAGATGCGGTAGGGCTTCTTGCGTGATTGAGAAGTAACGCCTGGAACTATGTGGCGGCTGAGACCGCATCAGGCAGGCAGGGAGCAGGGACCACTGGAAGGGAAAACGGTTGAAGTTGGGAAATTGAAACTGCATGTGAACAAGACTATCGCACAGGGAGGGTTCTCTTTCGTGTACTTGACGAAATGCGCGCAGTCAGGGAAGTTATATGCGCTGAAGCATGTGAGGTGTAATGACGAGGAGGGAGCTGAATTGATGAAGAAGGAGGTTGGAGTTATGCTGGGCTTGCGCGGCCATCCAAATGTAGTCACCCTCCATGCGCATAGCAAGGTGGAAGCGGGAGCGTGGACTGAGTTTTTCCTGGCAATGGATTACTGTGAGAAGACTCTGGTGAATGTGATCGACAGCAGGGGGCAGACGTTTTATGACGAGAAGCAGCTTCTTCTTGTCTTCCGTGATGTATGCACCGGCGTCTACATAATGCACTCCCGCTCTCCGCCTGTTGCCCACAGGTGGTGTATCTTGCCATGATATATAGACCCACTCAACTATAAAGAACCATTGCATTAAGAACAGCTTGTATTTCGGTGATTTGGCATACGTGACGGGTAAGTCAACCTTGCAATGCCGCTGTTGCTATGCCTCCCTTGTCATGTGCAAACTACCTGCTGCTTACTTTTATACTTTTGCATTCTACGGAAGAAGGAAGAAGCCTCATTATGCGTCCGGGAGTTTGGCTTAAAATCTGTCAGTGTCTACTAGTTATCTGAAGTTTTGGTTAATCCCATCTTGTCCACAACAACGTGCTGAGAAACTTACTTGTCTTTACTCTTCTGGGCCATCGCCAAGTAAAAAAATTTCATTTTCATCTAAAGTGGGAGCTGTGCTTGTTTGATGGATCAGGGATTTGAAAGCAGAAAATGTGCTTCTCGGGGGTGACGGCCATTGGAAGCTTTGTGACTTCGGCAGCGTCTCAACTACTCACCGGCGTTTTGAGCGGGCAGAGGAGATGGGACCGGAGGAAGACATCATCCGGAAACACACCACTCCAGCATACCGCGCTCCAGAGGTGCACTCGATTGAACCGACACACTGATGAGTGAAAGTGTTTGTCGAACCTCGACATTCTCACGGTCACTGACGTAGTGCAGAGCCTCTCCCTCTCCCTCGCCCTCGCCCTCTCCCACTCCCGCTCCCGCTCCTGCTCCCTCTCCCTCTCCCTCTCCCCCCCCTCCTCGCCCTCGCCCTCGCCCTCGCCATCTCCCTCTCCCTCTCCCTCTCCCTCTCCCTCTC
>CM074804.1:5817378-5859265 GCA_037447605.1 Zygnema circumcarinatum
GTCCCCCCTCCCCCCTCCCCCGTCCCTCTCCCTCTCCCTCTCCCTTCCTCCATCTCCTCCCCTCCCTTATACTAGCTCCTGTCGCTTCCCTCACCTTCGCCCTTTTCCTCTCCCTCTCATGTTCTCTTCGCTATTTCCACTCCCTTTCTCTGCTTCTCTCCCTCCAGTTCCTTGCGACTCGTCTTTGGTCACTGTTACATCGCTGGGAGGCGTCATTAATGTGAGAAGAGGTTCGCATAGAGTGATCGGTTATGGACAGATTTTTTTGAGGTTTAATTCCGTCTGAGCATTCTCAAGGCTTTTCAGGAATGGTGTTGTTTGCAACCTTTCCTTCACATCTGCAGAAAGCAGGATATCCGTGTTGAAGCTTTTGAAGACATTGTATTGTGCTGGCTCTTGAATGGGACTCCAGATGTGGGACCTCTACTCGAGAGACCTTATCAACGAAAAGGTTGATATTTGGGTGAGTCCTTATCTCTATCTTTTGCTCCTTTTTCCCAGTCAAGCTTCAGCTCTGGCAACCCTTTGATATTTGTGCCCATTCACCTGCAAATATCTGAAAGTATGTTTGAGGGGCACAGTCCAAGCAGAGACGTGTGTATCCTGTTCATCATTCTGCCTGTTGTCACATGGAGCATGGACATTTTTTTCAGCTTCAAGTACAAAAGTTCTGGCAATGAACTACAAAACCTTGAAGGCAGCAACCTGATTGAGATGTTTTATTGGCATGTCTGCGGCAGGCCCTGGGGTGCTTGTTGTACAAGTTGGCTTATTTCAAGCCATGCTTTGATGGCGATTCCAAGCTGCAGATCTTGAATGGCAACTACCGTATTCCAGAAGCCCCTCAATACAGCTCCAAACTTATCGAGCTGATTCGCAGAATGCTTACAACTAATCCGGAAAAAAGGCCTGATATTGCGCAGGTTTGTCATTCTATCAAGTCCGTATTATCTCCTTCCTTCCTCTGATCTTCAAGTCTCTTTTACTGAGAAGAAGGATCGTTTACAAAGGCATGCGAAGACGGAGATTCTTGACGAGCGCTGTGGCATAGGGCGGTCTAGTTGCTTGCGAGGCTTCCACTTAAAATGCCACCCTGAGCCACACCTCTCTTTATGAGTTTAAGCACAGCGAAGAGCGTTGTCTCCTGAATCTCCTCCTTGTTACCCCTCGCGTTGGTGTCTCACCCCCCTCCCACCCAATGCCATGGCAGGTGTTGAGTGATGTAAACAACCTCCTTCCTGGAAACGCGAGGAAGCCGCTGCCAGAGAAGCTGCCGCGCGCCAATGAGGCTGCTCGCGACTCAGGTGAGCTGCTCTGAATTCCCTTTTGCCACCTGCTTTTCCACGTGAGCTTTCTGTGAAGTCATTATCTGCAAGTCATTGAAACAGGCGTTGAATTGAATTTGTCAACTGCAGCTCCCTTAGATTTCCCCCTCTTCCTTCGTCACCCACCCTTCCTTCCCCCACTTTGTGATGTGCGCTTCACTCCCTGACTGTGTGCAGGAACAGAGCCTCAGCAGGCCGCTCCTCTAAAGCCATCCGAGCCGCGTACCGCGGCTGACCAGAGCTCTCCCGTACGGACTGCTCGGAAGGCCCCTCCCACTTCCACCCCCCCCTCTCCCCCCCTCACAGGCAGCGGCTCGTTCTGGTCCATGGACTATGCGAAGCAGCCGCGGGCGGAGAAGAGTCGGGGCTCTATCTCGGCCTCCCCGCAGAAGCAGCCGACTTTGGAGCGTACATTGAGTGGCGGGCCACTGGACGGAAGTGAGTTGCAGCAAGGAAGGACAAGTAGTGGGAGCTTGCCTGGGCCGAACTCACAAATACGCACAGCATCGCAAATGAGTGGAGCAGACGACGTTCAGAAAGCCGCTCTGAGAGAGGACGTTGCCCCAGATTTTGTCAGTGGAGGTCGGGTGGACTCAGATTACAATCGGGGCACCGTCACAAGAAGTCTGAGTGAAGACACGCTGGTGGAAATGATGGGTCAGTGTGCAAGCCTATACAGCCCTTCAGAGGAAGACAGTTCTGCTCAGGGTGGAGGGAGTGAATCCGGTTTAAAAGAGCAAGTGAAAAAGCTGCGGGAAGAAAAAGCAGATCTTGTTGCAAAGTGTGAAAAATTAGCAGGCATGGTGAGGAAGCAGCGGCGCGAGATTCAAGAGCTGAGAACAGCCTTGGCTGCCGGGAATGATGACTCCGCTGCTGAACCGGGCTCTCCCCTCATAGATTTAGAGAGAGCAGGAGCAGGCGCAGCGAGCCCAAGCGACGCGGACAGAATTAGAAGCAGGTCTCCGAGCGTGCGCAGTCCCGAAACCACTGGTGAAAAGCCATCTTCGGTGGTGCACCCCGCGGGTACACCACCATCCATCACGTTGGCAAAGCAGCAGTCATTCGCGTTCGCTTCCCCGGCTGCTTCAGGTTCTTCAGGGGCACGGCCAAGCAACGGCAAGCAGCCATTGACAGAGGCTGCATCGCTTGGAGCTTGGCGGGCCTTTGACGAGCCTGAAGTGGAGACTCCAAAGATGCCCGCAGCTAATAGTAGCCGCGTGGCTGCTGGCCAGCAAGGGGTTGGTGGTAGCCAGCAGGTGGACTGGGCAGCGTTTGAGTCCATGGCGCCAAGTGGGAGTTCAACCTCCAACAACGCTAACGGTGCTCCTCACGCAAGCGCATCTGGTTCAGCATTTGGCGCCTCACCTCAGTGGGAGGCCCCTTATGGGAAAGACGGGAAAGGAAAAAGTGGTTCACGCAGCAGCCAGCCTGCAGGATGGGCCGGCTTTTAGGAGACTCAAGTAGTTTGGACAGAGTCGTGATTTCCGTTTCCTGATTGGCGATTAGAATGAATCGTTCAGCCCGGTCCTACGCAATGATTTCTCGAGTCACGTATATATTCTTCTTTGTCAAGCCTATTTTAGCATTTTAGGCTATGGCCCTTCACGTGGGGACGGACACTGGTGTTCGGAAACGGTTCAAAAAATGTTTGCAATCTTGGCGGTGTGATCGCGGAAGTAACGAGAGCCATGCTGCGAAGTTTCCATGTTCAATTGGGTCGGGTTGGCTGTTCCTCCTGAATTTGTAAAATATTTTGCGTCTTCTAGTCAAGCTCTACTCGCAGGGAGGGGGCGATGGTGGCGAGCATCGTCTATGCATCGCTCATGATCAGACATTTCAGACATCAGGCCTTCGGGACTCCATCTGGAACCATGCTTACCGCGTTGCTTCAGTCAGAGCACACATCCTCTTGCCAGACAGAATCCGTATAATGCAAAGACCCGCATAGAACACAGAGGGGGAGCAGTCCCTCTGCATGGCCGATCGCGGTCACGACGAGTTTCTTCCTTCCTCCCTTGGGCCTGCCCTGACGCTGAGTCCTGACTCGCGATGTTAGGTTTGATGTAGCAGTGGCGTGTGTTACAATTCCAATCAAAATTTCTGAAAGTCAGGACAAGCATTTCAGACATCAGGCCTTCGGGACTCCATCTGGAACCATGCTTACCGCGTTGCTTCAGTCAGAGCACACATCCTCTTGCCAGACAGAATCCGTATAATGCAAAGACCCGCATAGAACACAGAGGGGGAGCAGTCCCTCTGCATGGCCGATCGCGGTCACGACGAGTTTCTTCCTTCCTCCCTTGGGCCTGCCCTGACGCTGAGTCCTGACTCGCGATGTTAGGTTTGATGTAGCAGTGGCGTGTGTTACAATTCCAATCAAAAATTCTGAAAGTCAGGACAAGGGGGAAATTTTCATTGAACTCGCGATGGCGAAGCCATCAAATGTACATGGACAAAGGCAAAATGTGGAACCACGAAGGACTGGTCACAAAGGACCGAAACAATAAAACGAAGCTAAGAGCGGAAAACTACGCCTAGGCAGGAGTCAGGCCGTTTATAGAACACTTTCAGAACTGCCGTATGGTTGTACGGCTCCAGTCGCGACGCCAACCTTGCACAGTTCGGACCAGTGGATCGGCAACCATTGGACAACCATTGGATGGCAATGGTTGGACGTCTACTGGACGTCTTCCAAACCAGTCGACTGGTTGTGAACCAGTGGCATCCACTGATTCCGAACCAGTCGAATGGTTGTTTCGATCCGGCGGCACTGGTTGGCAACCAGTCGAATGGTTATATCCATTAAATCAAATGGTTGGCAACCATTAAATCACTAGTTGTCAACGGTTGGCAACCCACCAAAAAACACATACGACCCATTTTTGAGCCCCTACATCTCCCTACACGTTTGACTTACAGTAAACTATTAGTTTCCTCTTTTTGAAGTACTCACGGAACCCTAAGCCTAGCCTGAACCCTAAGCCTAGCCTGAACCCTAAATCTGGACTCCTGCTCCTCCTCGCAATTCTGACTGCTCTCACAAAGCGCGCACTCATGCGCTCTATGGTGACAAAACAAAACAAAACAAAATAAATTCAGCAGAGCATGTCCATCCACCCAAGAGAAGAAAATGAGCACAGAAAACACACACATCGCAGTATTCGCATTTTCAGATGATCACATACAGTTGAAAAAAATTCATATCAAAAATGTCAGAGCGTGCAGTTTTGCTGAAAATAAAAAGACTGCCAAAAGCAGTGGAAGTTTCAAAAAGAAAATAACGAAGCATTTCAAAATTACGAAGGAACGAATTTACGAATTACATATGAAATGAAGTTACAGCTTCAAGACTGAGCCTTCAACTCCAACCCTTAGACTCTACCACACTTTTAAACTCTTAAATGAATACCCCCAACCTTCCTTACCCACCCTCCCTCTCTCTCTCTCTATCCTCTTTTTCTCACTCCATCCCTCTCTCTCTCATTCCCTCCCTCCTTCCCTATCTCCCTCCCTCCCTCCTCCAATATCTGCCTGCTTGTTTGCTTGCTTGTTTGCCCGCCTTCTTGCTTGCGTGTCTCCCTCCCTCCTTCCTTTCCTCCTACCTCCCTGCCTCCGTCAAGGGGTAAGGCCCCTTGATCATGGTACCTTCGGGAGTGTCGGATTTGAGAATTATGAGTTAAAGTGACATTGTCTTGATTTGAGAAAGGAGGCGTCATGTGGTGATCTCCAGAATGAGAATGTGCTGATGAAATTCTGATGGAGTTGGAGTGAGATTATCCGAGGAATGAGGAGAAGGATGCTGGCGAGTTGAGAGAGAGAGAGAGAGGAGCAGAACTGCATACGGAACTGCAGCAGGGACATGGAGGTTCAGATGATAGCAAAGCGAGATCAAGGACGGAGATCGAGTGGTTCCCGTGGCAGCGAAGGTCCACAAGGCCCCCAATCGCTTCTGCAGCGCAGGACTTTGAATGATTTGGAAAAAATCCAAAGCCTTGAACCTTCAAGGCGGAGGAGGAGAAAACATTTTGTCATTGTGGTTGAAGAGCCGGATGACCCCCCTGCCCACGACCCCCAGTGGTGCTCTTCCTTCGAATCGCAGCCTCCTCAAATTCAACCTTCGCTTTGAGCACCTCCAGCGCTGCAGCATTCAACATAGCATTCAACGGAGTTAGAGGGCCCCATCAAACACTACTCTACATTCCATGAAAAAAGTCCCTCGTGCACAATTTTTCTTTCAGCTCTCGACATGAAAGCCTAAATGTTGCTTAGCATATGCATTCAACGACATGCCTCAAGCTTCTTCATAAACTAGTGAAACATGAAGGCATTGTGCGTCCCTACTGCGACTCCATATATATCATCGATGAAAAATTGCGTCGGGAGCCTGGCTAAGTAACTTCGTTTTTCTCCGTATCCGAAAAAAAAGCCCATCAACTTATCCCTAGCGCTTGGCATCTAGCTGCGTACTGACATGGAACCCCTTCTCCCCAGAGTTAGCTGCACAAAACCAGAGACTTACCCGCTTTGTACCGTGGCACAAGCTGCTCTATTTTTGGCGCATCTATGCGCCGATTTCGACAGAATCGGTTATCTGCCTTCCTCAGCAGACCTTTAAAATGCCGCACCTGCCAACACCAGCAGCATAGCCATAAACACGAGCAAGGCATTTTAGCATCCGACAACACCGCCTTCACTTCCTATCCAATCAGCAGCCGCCTGTCCTTCACCAGCCCCCCCCCCCCCCCTCACCTCCTCCTTCCGCATGATGGCGAAGGCGCGGCCCGGGCGGCCGGCCCGGGCGGTTCGCCCCACGCGGTGCACATACGTCTTGGCGTACACCGGCACGTCGTAGCTCACCACGTTGCCCACGTTCTCCACATCCATGCCACGTGTCATCGCATCAGAGGCCACAAGAACCTGAGCTTTCCCTGACCGGAATTCCTCCAAGCTAGAACTGCCTCCCCAGATCAAGTTCGCCACAACCACCCCCAACAGTATGAGGCGTGTGTTTTCCAAAGACTTTCAAAACCTGCACTTTCCTAGACATATTAAAGCACTTGCCTACTGAAGCTAGAAATAGATTCCTTTTCCTTTTCTTTTTTTATAAGCACCCCATTTTGAGAACCTAACGATAGCGTATCCCGGGATGAAAGGGACAGTTCCAAAGCAGCGAAACCAACCTGCGTGCCCTTTGATGCTGAAGGCTGGAATACTCCACAACATGCACTGGAAGCCCCTCAAATGCCGACAGAAGGAGGAAGAGGCGGTGTGTGGCCTCTATCGAGGCAGTGAAAACGATCGTTGACTGTTCCTGAAGCTCCTCCAGTAGGGCAATGAGGTAAAGGGGCTTTTCTCCAGGCTCACAAACCTGCGATAGGCCCATCAAAATTCTTAAGTCAGCTGCTGTGCTTTAGTGAACAACCGAGTCAGCTTGAAAACATTTGAAGACCCACCAGCTTAAACTCCTCCAACTGAGGAGGCAATTTGTAGCGGTGGTCGGAAGCGCTGCTTGTTATGTAAAGGGGATGATGAAGAGAGAGGCGGACAATCTTTGCAGGGTCGCGTGTGAGTGTGGCAGAAAGGGCGATCTTGAGCACCGTTCTGCTCCCAAAGCCACCCTCAAAGGGCTGTGAGTGACGGAGGCAACAGCAAGGAGAAAACAACCGGCGTCATACTTGTCAGGAAAAATTCACCTTGGAAACGACGGACAAGGTTGCAATACACGGACGACAATCATTCGGAAATGACACAAATGTGGATACAAATTGCAGGCAACCATCTGAAACTTGCATTCACTTATTATTGGGAGCATGTCTCCTCGCGAAATAACAATTCTCATTCCATTTGAGGTCAGAAAAAGCGAGCTTGGTTCCACGCTGTCTACAAGGCCACACACATGAAAGAGCAACTTGGATAAAGCTTCTCACGGGCGCTGCAATGTGCATATATGAGCTGAATCCCAATGCGGCTGACCCGATTTGTCGCCCGTGGGTGGACTGCTTATCGCAGTCAGGGCCTTTGGAAGCCAATCCTGGTATGCTTGTCTCAGAAGACGGTCTGATTCGTCCACAACCTGCAGCACCTAGTCAGCCGCGAGGCGCAACGAGCAGTGCATAGGTGCAGCACTTAAAGAACATACGGAAAGAAAGGTGAGGTGCCCACAAGATATCGCAGGTACTGAAGAGTGAAACCTCGAGTTTCATTCAGATGATCGATCAGCCGACCCGGAGTTGCCACGAGGATGTCCACTTTGCTTTGGAATTCCTGTGGACGAACCCCATCTCTGCATGGGCGCCATAACTGACTTCCAATCTTCCCCCCAACGAGCTCCGCTGCCTCCTTTTGCAGCGATGTTTGCCCGATGGCAAGCCCCACCGCCAGCCCAACAGAGGGAGCAATGGCATCGAACACACGTTTCACCTGTGGCAACACAAATGAATAAGACGAACCGCAATAGATTCCTTGACACCTACCCTTTCGTGTTTGTCACCCTTTGCAAAACAAGATACCAGCATAGTCTCACCTGTACTGCAAGGTCCCGAGTTGGCAGAACCACGAGAGCTCTGAGTTTTTGTACTACTCTTGACGCCAAGCCCTGCACTATAGGGAGGCCATATGCTAATGTCTTGCCGCTGCCAGTTGGGGCGCACACACATAGGTCTCTTGCTCCCCCGCCCGCCCCAATCACTTCGTTCCAGACAGCCACCTGCACTGGGAAGAGGGTGGCAACTCCTGTGGCCTGAAGAGCAGATTGCAACCTGACCTCCATGCCACATCGCAATATGCCAAGGTGAACAACATTCAGTTTTCTGAACGTAATGGACAACCTTTGGCAAGTCTGAATTCTGGACATCAGAAAGGCAAAAAGGTGCCTCACGGCCCATCAAAGAAAGTAACACTGAGTATTTTTTTAACTTGAATTCGTGAATCCATGATCATTTTCCTAATCGTTCCCAGTTTTCTCATCACATACGTCAGGAGCTACTCGACCGCCTGCTCGTCCGGCCAAGTACAACGGTAGCGCGGCCCTTATTGGCATATTCTTCAGCATAAACGTCTGGATACGCGCAACAATATGTAAGCAGGAGTTGGCTCTGCCACTTCACTTGGAAATATCAATCCCTTAATGGATGTGCGAAACCAACACAAAGGCAGTTTCTGGTTGTTGGATCGTCCTTGTGTCCGCTCGAATTTTTCTCCCTCTCCCTTCCTCGCTCTTGCCCTCCTCTATCTCCCTTTCTCAATTATCTCCGACTAAAGTGAGGAGGTAAGCTAGAACACTAGTGAATAGTGAGACGCTGCTTGCCTTCAGGTGAAGAGGAGTGCGCCCTTCTGAACTAATCAAGCTTCTTCGTCACCCAAGCTCGCAAGTTGTGTCGCTAGTCATCTCCCTAGCAATCTTATATCACGGATTCAGGAAAAAGCCTCAATCTCTTATTTCTTTTTGCAGGTTACTCCAATAACCTCCAACATCCAATGACCTTGTTTACTTCCATGAACGACGACATAAACTTGGCTTGAGTTTCATCAGCTCCCGTGATGGAAAATGTCATTTGTAAAGAGAAATTTCTCTCGGCATGTAAATAAAATCAGCCAACAACAGATTGTGATTCAATTCCGAACCAAAACCTATTCATCTCACCTTATGTCCATGCCAGGCACATCTTCAAGTGGAAGAGCAGGTGTGTCGCCGATCTCCACGGGTGATCTCATCCATGGCAAAACTGGGGGAGGTTTTCCAACAGCAGTTTCTGTGGCCTTTGAAGCCAGATTTTCCTTTTTAGAATCCGCAAGAATGGGGGCAACCATGGCTTGGAGTTGATTAGACTCAATTCTGCCATCAGGGTTCAAATCATCTTCAACGGACTTAACGCTAACCTCTTCAGTCACAGCCGCCATGGATTCAGTCACTTCCTGCCTCTTTTTCTTTCCCTTCTTCTTCTTGCTCACTCCACTTCTTTCATCCACATCAAATGCCCCTTCATCTCCATCTTCCTCTGCAACCACTACCCGATCAACCTCGTTATCGCCCACCTGACCTTCCTGCGGGTCTGGATCATGCCTCTTTCGTTTCTTTCTCCCTTGTGCGAGAACAACTTGAGTCTCTCCTCGCTTCTGAGCCGCATCCTTCTTTGACATGGCTGCCCGCTTCCGAAGTTCGCTCAAAGGCGCTTTCAATCGCGCGTCTTGTTATCGTTTACCAAACGGCAGCACCAAAAGGTTTGCACTTCGACTGCAGTGGATGTAGGGTTGAAGCTTCTGCAGGCGAAAAAAGCGAGCGCTTCGTGCAGGATGGGGAAGCGGAAGGGAGAAGTGAACGGCGAGGGAAGGAAAAGGAGCAAGGCGAGGGATGATGATCCTGCGGCTTCAGAGAATACAGACGACGAGGGACCCTTCGTCGCAGGAGAGGATGATGCAGAGGAAGGAAAGCCGGAGGATAGTGAGGAGGATTTGGAAAGGCAAGGAGTTGCAAAAAATGTGGTGGAGGGCGAGAATAGAAAGGAAGATGGAGTTGGAGAGGAGGATGAGGATGAGGATGAGGATGAGGATGAGGATGAGGATGAGGATGAGGATGAGGATGAGGATGAGGATGAGGATGACGTTGAAGATGAAGAAGATAATGAAATAGGTGAGGAGGATAGCAGTGATGATGAAGTCGATAGTGAGGACGAAGAAGACGAGGACGAGGAGGATGATGAGGATGAGGAAGATGGTGCGGTTGGGCAGGTGATAAATCATATCCCGTCGCAAAGAGTTGGGTGACGGAAGGGAAGCTGTAATGAAGCTTTGTATGACTTGCAGAAACGTTTTGCTGAATCAGGGCCAGCCGTAAATAAAGTTCTTATTTTGTACATGTGGGGAAGATAAATTAGGTGTCTTGTTTAAACTAGCGTAGGCTGGAAGCTACTCTTGTTATAGTGAACAGAAGTGCATAAAGTGGCGTTCGCAAATCCTTAACAATTGATATTTTGCTTTGAAGAGTGAAATCACGGGCTCAGCAGAGAGTTTTTTTTTGCATCCAATGATGTTCCAATAGATGGGAGCTAGAGATGTTTTAGTATTTAAGTTGGTGAATTTACAAGCAACGTCTGAGGTCACCAGGTTCTTGTTTTGAACCTCCTGACTTCAGATCAAGCGCTTGTAGCAACCTGTGTACTTGAGATAATCAGACGAACTAACTTGAATAAACGGTAAAAAGTCGAAATGCGTTATTCATGTACAGAGAGGAACCAGTCTCCTCAAAGTTTTTAGAGCAATACAATGTCAGCAATCGTTCTCAGAATCTTCTGTTCGAGGAGAGACTTGAAACAAATGGAAATAAAATAAAGGTCAGGCGTCAATTGTCATAATGTGACTACTCAGATTTCTTTATCAAATGAATGGCTATTAATATGTTTAAGGAGGTGGCCTGAGATTTTGATCATAAGAGATAAATTGACTATGGAAGACAAGGAATGAGAGAGCCCGTTTGTGAAGTCCCCTATGAAGTCAAGGTGAATCGATAGCGGGTGGGTATGAACTTTTTCCAACTTTTTCAATTTTGAAACGCGCATAAGGAAAAGTAATTCCCCGTTCTTGCTTCCATCCCGCTTACAATCAATGTCCAAATCGACATTTGTTGGACAGTAAACAGTGTTTTTGACTGACTGTTTTTGGCCCTCACTCTTGACAGGAAATCATCAATGTGGACTTTGAGTTCTTTGATCCCAAACCTGTTGATTTCCACGGCCTTAAGTGTCTGCTACGGACGTACCTCGATGATACAGCCTGGAATTCGGGTGATTTAGTGAACGCAATCATTTCACAAAAGACGGTTGGCACAGTGGTTAAGATAGAAGAAGACGAAACCCCAATTGGCCTCATCACTTGCCTGAATCTGCACAGATATAAGGTGGGATATGAACAGTTCCCAGTTTTGCTCGTCCGTGGCTGAGACTACGCGCAGGTGCATGGCAAAGGCATAATTGGCATAGGTAGGCAGGGGTGCTAATGTGGAGACTTAATGCAAGGCACAATCACAAAAAGATGAAGCAGGGTCACAAGGTTACAAGAAATAGCTTGCGATGGAGTTAAAGCTCTCAAGCGTGCTTTCTTCCAAAGGAATTGCGTTTTTTTGGGGAAATTTGGACGCTGCAGGACAGAGCATTTATTGCAGACGTGAAGAAGTTTATACGCAGTAAAGCCCACGGACGACCGGAGGAAGATAAATTGGAGAGTCTGCTTGCACCCGGGATGCACAGAGTGGGGCTCATTGTTAGCGAGCGTTTGGTAAACATTCCCTTTGAACTTTCAGGACCTCTCCATCAAGCACTCTTTGATGAAATTCGGCGGGCTACTGAGGATGAGGTGAGCCTCGTGCAGGAAATGAGGGATGGCGATGCAAGACGAAGTCTTTTGGCAAATTTCGAATCTCTAAGTGCATAGCTGTCAGCATTAACCAAACAAAGCCTGACTTAAACACTTTATGTGAAACACTACGTTTGTAATCATCCACACAGATAGATCGGAAACATGTAGACATCTGGGTGCAGGTTTCGGAAAGGAATTGGGGGGGAGGGGGAAGCATTCAAGTTGTGTTCGCTGATTGAAGGACTGCCTGCCTGTCTTACCACGATTTCCTTGTGTGGAATGAAAAGACACATTCAATCATTTTAGCTATAGTTTGACTCGCAGGTTAACTCAGAGCTCGCAGCTGGTTTACTAATGAGATGTTATTTGTTGTCGGACACAAAGCAAGTGATTTCTTTTGGGGTGTGTCTGGGACTAAATGATTCCCGCAGCCAACCAATGCTCTGAAGAAATCGTTTGAGTTTGAGCAGTACCTGCTACTCACCAGAGTGTATCAGGATCATCGTGGCAGGTCTAAGAAGGTGAGCTTCTTCCACAGGAGTTGTATGCTAGCAGGAGTTCAGAGGTGCCTTTGTTGCTTGGTTGAGAAGGAGACGTTTTACCTTCCCTCCTTCATGGACCGTTCTTTGTCAATTTGTACTGAAGTGATTGTAATGAATGTGCACTGCATCCATGATGTCGAGTATGGTCTGTTGTAGCTAGGGAGGAAAGGTTGTGTGGAGTTTGGATTGCCGATCTTTTCAACATTGCACGCTGGGCCTATCTCATATGTTTGGAAGACATTTTGATTTGATGGGAAGAGGGTTACAGGAGCGTAAATCTGGAGATAAAGAGGGTGGCGAGATTATCTACATAAAGCCAGAAGATGAAGTGTTCCATCAGGTGGTCCACTGACCTAATTGGCATCAATTTACTTCTGTATCTGCATGAATATCTTCCTGTACTTCCCTGTCAGGGTTAACAAGTGAAACGCAGTCAAAATCCGGCAATAGAATCTTCACAGTTTCCTTAAAATTTTGTTCAGAAACATAGGACTCCCTTGACCAGTATAGTGATGCAATGGGTGACGTGGATTACTCGCATTTTGTTTTGGATCCATTTGTCTGGTCCTCGTGACATCAATTGGCTTTCAATTGAAAGAAGGCAGAACTGCTTCGCTCGCAGAACTGCTTCGTTCGCAGAACTGGACTTCAATGGGGAACCAAACAACGCTAAACGCATTTTTTTTTTTCCCTGTAGTTTTGCATTTTTTTCAAGCTGACATTGGTGGATGCTGGGTTTGGCGTCCTCAGCTTTCATCGTGGGCATTCCTGTTTCCAGTGACTTCAGAAGCGCAAGCCACCCATCAGGTAGCAAGGCAAAGGCATCCCCACCTATTAAAGTGTTGTCTCATTCTCAGTACAGCGTGTCATAGGCACCTTTTTGCATAGTAATTTCTATTTCGCCAATATAACTTTTCCTGAAGCCATTTGGGAGGGCTTAAAGGTCTGACCTTACCGGCTCCTTCTTGCGTTGGAGCTTAGTCGTGGTCGGCCGCTTGAATTGGCAACCTCTACCACCTTAGGGTCCTGCCCCTGCTGCCTTCTGACACGCTCGTTTCTTTATCCTGTTCATGTGTTTGTTTGTGGTCATTCTCCGTTTAAAAAACAAAGGAAGAAGCCCCCTAGGACTGGCAGCGGGTCTGACAGACAGAATGGAGCACTGTGGGTGGGAGCAGGTGAAGGGGCTGCGGCAACGCCGCCTGATCATGTCTTTGGATGCCAAAAAAATACCCGCCTTTAGAAGCCGATTGAAGCGGCTCATAGAAGAGGGAGTTTAGTGCGTTCAGGTCAGTTTTGAAAGGCATTTCGTATTCTTTCTGAATGAGTGAATCGGTTTGGCGCCCACAAGCATGGCACGGAATATGTCTGTCGCCCAGCGGAGGGAGCGCTTTTAAAGGCAGACCCATGCAGTATTCAGTTATATTCTTGAAAGGTGCACTCCTTATTTAGACTGAATGCACATGGGCTGAATTTGACGATTTGTGATCCTCGCTCCTCACTCCAGTGAACGACCTTTCTTTGTAAGAACCTACGTTCCCCTTGGAAATGAAGGGGAACAGAAAGAATTCTGCCTAAGCCACGATCTGAAGCCTGCTTCAAGCCAAGGCATGCCACCAAAAATGAATACCCAACTGATCACCATTTGGGTGTGCAATTGCTACTTATCCATCGAGAAATGATTGGAAAGGAACGACACTACCAACACATTTGAACGTACTCCGGGCTCTGAAGACTGATCCTCGATTCATAGCCGTGCACTTTGAGCTCCATATTCACATAAGCTCAAAAACTTCCTTCATGTCCGCTATGTCCAGCTGCAGCCTCTCAAGTGCCAGTTCAATGTTTCGCAACTTGGCCTGTGCCACCTTCTTTCCCACGGCGTTTGCCCCTGTGAACTCCTGGAGCTGCAAATGGAAGGCCGGCTTCAGACGATATGAAAGTGCGGCGATCCATCCACGGTGCTTGTTGAACCTGGGCATGCACACATTCCTCATCCCCTTTCAGTTCGCAAGCCGGTGAATGCCTGTCAGGCTAATGGATTATCGATCAAATTTCTCAGTCAGCGGAGCACTCGCATGTAACTGTCTTACTTTATCACGTTGACCATACACTCCTAAAAAGCAAAGCCTACTTACTAGGATAGGTACTTTGTGACCAGTTCCTCGTGGTTCACCCATGATGATTTTGTCCATGTACATTTGATGGCATCGCCATCGTGATATCAATGGCACACCTTTTCTATTTACTCAACTAGGACTGAAAATGTCGACCATAGCTGTCACGAAAATAACAAGAATCTGATGCAGACACACAGTCTTTCAAAGATGTTGCTTACGTGGGAAGCAAACTCAGCACCACCTGCTGTCCTGAAAAAGGCAACCAATGTACGAGGAAAACTGGCAAGGTTGGTTAATAGCTTCTACTCACTTTTCCACAGCCGCATTCGCCAACACGGCCGGTCCAAAGTGCAGTTCCCAGCAGTGCTTGCTTCTCCTTTCCAACGATATCAGGGGACCAATGCTGTAGCACAAGGCACGGATCTCATTCTCATTCGCCACACTCCGGTCTTCTCTATAAAGTCGCACCACAACCAGGTTATGGGATATGCCAGACGCACGAAATATAGGAACAGGCTCAAATCCTCGTACATATAAAGAGCCGAGGCGAAGAGCGCGATCGCAGATTTCCTGAGACTGTTTAAGGTCAGGCAGAATCGAATGGAAGTCAGTTGCAATATAAACGAACAAACAAACAGCTGAAGACAAAGAAGTTATACAGTCGCATGTCAGCATAAATAAATTCTAGAGTCGGTGGTTTTGATGATGAAAATAACATCATCACACTTACCTTCTGCCATAGCTAACATATGATATGCATTCGGAGAAGGAAAGCTTTAGAACAACCATAAATTTGATGATTAGGTTACAAGCTCAACGGGCATTAAAACAAGGGTGTCACAATGGCTTCCATAAACTCGCTTAGTAAGCCTCCACATCTCAATCAAACTGTACTTTGGAAAAAGTAAAACGTGCATTTACCTCAAAGAATGCGGTAACCCGTGAAAAATCACGATCCTCGACCACTTGCCAAAGTAAAATCTGCCCACAACTTTGAAGCTTGTTCTTCACGTACGGCACAGCGACTATTGGCACGCCCTCCAAAACAACACCTGGACCGATGATCTCCGAGTCTTCGACCTTAGCAAATGCATCCAGGCCTACTTCCCTTCTCCAGCGCCTGCTTGCTGATGCGTCACTTTCCATGTGCCTTTGAGCCTTTGTGCCTTCTTGTTGGAGAGACTCTGGTTTAAACGGAGACTGATACTCCTGCCTGTTCCGGAAAGCAACTTCGGGTTTCAGCTTGGAAGGAACAACACCACCATAGAGGAACTTCTTCTTCTCCCTTTCAGGATCTGCTTTAAGCGCCCTTCCTTGTAGTCTGAGGCCACTGGAAACATGCTTCATGCAAGCAAGTGCACCTCCCACGTCCTGAAGAGAGTGACACAAACGTGTTGGTAAATTGCAGAGACAGCCAGGTTCCACTGCAAGAGTTCAAAAAAGCAGCATATTAGGCATGTGCAGCAGATCCGTGGCATTTCTTTTTCCTTTTTGTCAGTGCATGAATATTTTACAGGGTCCTCTCACTTTTCAGGGTCGTCAGCGGAGGGAACCATTCTGCTTTGTTCACCATCAGCTAACAAATGTAAAAGCTGGCTATCATACCTTGAAGTAAACTGTGCCACTGACACCTGGGCGCCCCGCCATAGGTCGGTGCGCAATAGCAGCAACAACCTCTCCACAATCTTGAAATGCATGGAATAGCTCCTTATGTCCGTAGAAATTCGGGAGATTCGTGATATCAACGCCATAAGCATCAGAAACATCCGTCCTTGAACTTTCCTGACAAGTCTTAGGAGTCGCGTCGGGTAGACTGCTGCTTGACTGGCTCACTTCTGGCTTTCCCTGGTTCTTCCCTTTAATCAGTTTCGGTGCCGACCGTGCAGGCATGCTGTCTGCTGGAAAGTCCAAAGCCGCAATTTCAGGATCTCCTTCCAACTGCTGCACTCCTGTAGAGCTCATCGACACACTTGAGGAATTGGGTAGATTATTGTCAGGAAGTGCGGACAAGTTTCGCTCAACATCAGACGTTAGAATCTCACTCATGCTCACGACCCCCATAACTGGTTTTTCCTCTCCTTCATCTTCACAAGTAACCATACCTATGCCCGGATAGGCAACATCTTCCGAGCTCACTTTCAACATATTTAGCGCGCTTGAATCGGCATTTACACTTGACAGATCGGACAGCCCAATAGGAGAATGATCATTTTCCGGCAACACATCAAGTGCTGATACCTGCACTGTGCTTCGCATCTGTATTGGCTGTCCATCATCCAGCAAATTGGAATCACTGACTGTACTAACGTCAATAGGTAGTACATCCACGTTTGACCCAGCGACATCCTGATCCCGTTCTCCTGCACTCTTGTTCTGACTGCTCAAAATGAGTTCATTTTCATTCCCTGTTTTCACTTGGAATGCCTTTTTGAGTCCTCGATTGGTTTCCCCAATCATCTGACCATCAGTGTCCGGACTGTTTCTCGTAGTTCCTGCCTGAGATGATACTTTTGCCTCATTAGCAGCGGCTTCCTGAAGTAACTGTATCCCTTCCAGATTTATTGCTGCCAACATTGATCCTGGGGACTTCTGCGCCAATTCCTCTCTTTTCAGCGCTAACTCGGCGAGAAGATTCTTCCACGTGCCCCAGGAACCACCAACCTCCCTCCTCACTCGTCCCGGCGTTGGTAAATGTCCATCCTCTATAACGTGCCTGGAAAACAATCGAGATGAAGCATCATGAACACAGTACGCTCCTTCTCTCATCCATCCGTTCTGAACCGCTGCAAAGTCTCAGAAGCACCGTAGCTGAAAGATGTTCTCATAAAAGGACAAACGTATGAGGCCTTCGATTCATTCTGAGCTACAACCGCATGCAAACCTTGAAATAATTATTGGAAAGTTCAAAATCTTCATGGAATCTGAAGAAGACGAACACGATGTTGTTTGCGACAGGCAGAGGATTAGAACTCTCTCGTTCTGATCATGCCAGCACTTTTACATAGCAGCTCACCTTCGAATAAAGTCCAGTGCTTGATGAT
Organism: Zygnema circumcarinatum; assembly: GCA_037447605.1. Lineage (NCBI taxonomy): Eukaryota > Viridiplantae > Streptophyta > Zygnematophyceae > Zygnematales > Zygnemataceae > Zygnema > Zygnema circumcarinatum. The sequence goes on from CM074804.1 coordinate 5,834,754, forward strand.
GACGCTCGTTTTGTACTCGAACATCAGACGAGCCATTATGCTGACCCTCCTCCAATTCAGATGCGAAACCATCACGAATTGCTATGACTTTTTCACGATTGTCAGCACCTACAGTGGAAATTTGCGGCATGCCCCGTGTCGACTTTACTGCCGAATTCGCCATTTCGGATGCCTCAGCAGAGCAAGCAGACGAAGTGCATGTTTTCAAGAATTCAAGGGCTTGCAGGATAAGGCGCGCTGCAAGATGAACAAGTACAACAGAAATGTTTTCCAACCCAACACAAGCCATGAGATGAATTCATGCCAAGTCTACGAGAAGAATTAGACAGAGGACTCGAAGGTCGAAAAATACGGGTAATTAGCCCATGTACATGAGCAGTTTGCTTCCTTCCACACTTGTCCAGACGCACGACCATTCCAGCAACTCAGAAAATGAGCAGCTGATGGAGGAAGAAGCTACAGAGCCTTATTCTGCTGAAATGCAATTCAATGGTTGATTCACACTTACATCCTGTTGCAGCCTGGTCGTAAAACCCTGCCTTTAGCAGCGTCCGTGGGGGAAGAAAGAATCCCTTGGGATAGCCACGCACAATACAAAAGTTTCTTGTTACTCTAGCCATAGATTCCTATCTCAACTCTATTGTGCCAATCCTTCTCGCATCCCTATCCAACGCAAATTCTTGCAATTCAGAGTCTATACCCGCGTTCCTTCCTCCCGCTGTCTACGTACGCCAATGTCCTCATTTCCATACCCTCTCTCTCTCTCTCTCCCAACTTTGCCTCACAGGTCGCCACTGATGCTGTAACTAGACCGTCAGCCATGGCTGGGAGGCAGCCTCCCGGGGATTTATCCACCCCCCTGCACTGCGCACCCTTGGCGCCTCAACGCCGCACGCTTCCAGAAGCATCATATTCGGACGGCCTGTGAAAATATGAGGGCTCGCCAGCCACGTGGGCCCATATTTCCACGGCCTCGTCCTTGCAGGGAACGGCAGGGAGGGATGAGAGGTGCGGGGGGGGGAGGCAGGGTGGGGAGCAGGGGCAATGGAGAGCGGCCTGCGGGCATTAGTAGAAGCAATACATGCGTCGCCAACGCGCGCAGTGCTCATCATTAGCGGGGGAGCATCTCAGGTGTGTAGTGCCGTGCCTGCCGTGGAGAGGGGGAGTGAGGGAGGAGAAAAGGCGGCGGGGAGGCAGACGAGAGAGATGTGAGCAGAGCGAGAGAAGCGAATAAGCCAAGTAAGAAAGCTTCACTAAAGGAAATGCGCGATGGCAGAATTCGGGAAAATAGCAGCGGGGTAAGAGTAGAAGAAGGGTCGCTGTTGAGAGAGACGAGAGACCCTCAGGAGCGAGAGAGTCGAATGGAGTGAAGAGATATTCGGGAGAGAGTGAGACTGCAAAGCGAATCGTGATTGGTGGATAATGCTAGATTTTCTTTCCTTTGGTTGCTTGGGAGCAACTTAAATGATGCTTAAATGATTTTCCTGATATACTTGGCTCCTTTAAATTGCAATTTTCTTGCTTGTGTTAAGAAGAATGAGTGTTATCTGGCGTCTACCCTTATCCCATTTTAACTGCATAATCACAAGCTCAAACAACAAGCGGAGTGCGTTTGAGGCAATTTCATAAGGGTAAAATGCACGCCAAGTGTTTCTTGAAGCATTAGGTGCATATAAGTGGCTTTTTAATAAGCTGATTGTGCAATGCCTGTATGCATGTCAGCTGGACATTTCGATCTGCAACTTCAAGTATATCTGAGTAATGTTTGGCCCTGATGCACCATTCCTCATGTCAACTGGCAGAGCACACTTGACTGTTCGTTCATTCTTCTACTTTGATGCTATAGCCTCACACTATTTCCAGCGGATGCCCGGGCAAACTAGTTTTTACAGAAGGGTTGAATAAGTGGCGACTGACGCTGCTCCACAAGTAAAAAATAGAAGCTGCGAGGGTTGGTCGCAGGCTGTGGGCTGGTTACTATCTGTGCCTGGTGCTTCCAACACCGTGCTGGAAGTTACTGTGCCGTACTCTCGAAGGTCCATGATCCAAATCCTAGGACAGGTACTTCCAAGGACCCGAACTTATGGCCTTCCATTTAAACACGAGCGACCTGCTAGCAGTATTGCACTTCAGCAAAAGCCTGTTTTTACTTCAACCATTATCTCTACCCTTTCTTTCCCTTTCTACATTTTCATTATTGTTTCTATTGCAATAACTCTAGTTTGAGGCATTTTTGCATACGAACTGTCTTTTGGGCTGTACCTCTTTTCTGAGGAAAAAATGGTATGGAGGGTGCAACCTTAAAATAACGTGTTGTTATTGGTAGGAAAGCGGCTGTACTATGTTATCTGGTTTGTCTTTGTTTCCAGCGAGGACAGTAGGTTCTTGCTCCCAAAAAAATAAATGAGCTCTTTTGTCCATACGTGTTCCTATGGTTCGCATCGCGGGATTACTCCTTTGAACTCTCTCATTGATCTGCCACGGTTCGGCTCAGCACGCTTTACGATCGTAACTGTTTCGTTCTCACTGGAGTGTTGTGTGAGCTGGTGCAGAATCCATCGCAATTCGTTAGCCGCAGCACTGCGCATGCCATCGCCCTGGCTGCATACAATAGGGCACTTCGTCTATCGCCTCCTGGTAAAGGGTAGCCTTTCCCGTGGCCTTTTTATTAACTAATGAGCTGACTACCGAACTCTTGGTCTCACCATGCCTTGGTGAGGTGCGTTAGGGGCAAGTTCACTCCGGTGCCACGAGTTGGAAGCCCATCGTAGATGTTAAATTTCGTAGGGAATTCTTTGTTCTTGATTTTCTGTTTGAAATGTTTTCCTTCAAAAGTGTTTGTAGCTTTAAATAAGATGCGACTTGCTCTCTTTTTGTTTTCCCTTTCTTTTGCATCAAGGTTTCCTTCGTTAAAGGTTCGTCTTTGTTGAACGACCGACCATTTTCGCTTTAGCCATTTTCTCGTGGTCTATGCGCTTGTTTCTTTGCCTGCTGCAGGTCTGCCGGTTATTGGAATCTCCTTCACGGGTGCTCTGGCTTCTGATTCACCCAAGAAAGGGGAACACAGGTCAGGCCCTCTTATGTTTGACAAAGTTTGCAATCTTTAGAAGGCAGCAGCTATTGTAACTTTAGAATTTTTTGTAATGTTAAAAATATCTATAGTGGCCAGCAAATGCGCATGGAGTTAACCCCTTTTTATGACGAGCTAGTGGTTCAGATCTTAGTCAGGAACTAAGGTATAAGGCCAATTGCCAATTGTCTACAACTGGCAGGAATTCTTCTCAGCTGAACGATGCGCTGATATTTCTGTTTGCTGATGTCAGCAAAGTTGAGGAAATCGACCGAGCCCTTTGTGCGATCCTTGCAGATGCTTTGTCACTACTCGCTCACAGGGCGCGCTCTGGGAGTATTCTCTGACACTGCAGAAGGTGCAGTTCAGCTAATTCGATAAGCTATTAACTAAATGTTATGTATGACGTCTGGCACAGGCATTGAACGCAAATGGCAGTACTCAAGTTCGTCATGAGCTTGACACAGTTATCTTCACAATTTGATTGTTAATTTAAATCTCTAGTTGACATCATCAACTAGAGCTTAGAAGTTTTAACTTCGCCGAATGCATGCAGGGCTTGAGAGATCGCTTCAGTGAAGATGCATTGAGCAGCCAGCTGCTACTTCAGGTTATGCCACTCCACTCTCCTAGTAGAAAGGGATTCCCGGCTTCATTGCTCTCTTACCAAAAATCTCTCAAATTGGCTTGATGTCTACTTCCTGGAGTCTACTTTCGTTTGACCTCAGCCTGATGCGTGCTTGGTGATTATTGCACAAGAACTACGCAGACCTGAAGTGATGCTGGGACTGCAGATGAGAAGGGGGATAAATTAGTATATGGCAATAATCTCTGTCAACTACAAATAGTTGTGGCATTTGTGTTGATGTTCGTTGTTGTTGTGAAAAAGTTGAGTGTTTCTGCCTCTCTTGAATATTCCGTTGAGGCTTACGTCTACTTTTGTCTTTTGCCAGGTTGTTGCTGCCACACACAAGGAGCTAGGGAAGATGTTCATGTTTGGGGCTTTATGTGGGTTTCAGGCCTTGGCCGATGCATCAGGAGTACGTGAAGAAGTAAACATGGAGTTAACTGCAAGTGAGAGGTTGGAGAAGGGCACTTCTATAGCAAGCCCAGAGCAGCAGCTGGAACAACTCCTGAACGGTGAAGTCTCAATGGTCACGTTTCAAGGTGCTTCAGCTCCTCCTTTGCCGCGCAATGATCTGCTTATTCTTTTCCTTGTGACATGCAATTGGCTTCCGCTATCTCTCTGCCAGCTGACCTGCGGCTCTAGGGTCTCCTGGACGTAGTGCCTTCTGAAGCTTTAGAACGTCTTACTTAAGACCTCTTTGAATTTGTGGTCTCCTACACATCTGCATTGGTCAGTGCTTGGCATTGCTTACCAAGCTGCACAATCTCTAGCCAAGAAGATGATATTCCTATCGCATGTGTACCGGCTCCAGCAGTCAGACAGGAAACAGGGAGTTGTTCTCGTCAGCCGTGTGCAGGTCCTCAGATCGCTGCAAAGAGCAATTGCCGGCGAGTGGTCTTGCCCGGCTCATTCAACCCTCTGCATGACGGGCATTTGGCATTGATGTCAGCGGCCTGCAGGTACGAATTTGCTTGACTTGAAGTCTGGAAGCCATTCCTGCTGTGGTTTTAGAAAACTCAAACCAGATGCTTTCAAATTTAGCCGTTATGACAGACGATTTGTCGTTACTAATATTTGTAAGGCAGTAGGGTCGTCTTTGGAACGCCTTTGTCTCGGTTCATGTGCTGCAGGAATGCTAGTCAATGCTAACCTGCTTCTGTTGATGTGGCTAAGGTTTTGATCTATGGGTATGTGTCTGGCGGATGCTCAGTGAAATCCGGAATGGCGTGGCGTGTTTTGAGATCTCAGCAGTAAATGTGGACAAGCCCTCACTAGCGGTGCCTGAGATCCTTAGGCGCGTGAGGCAGTTTCAAGATAGTGGTATGATCCGTGAGCTTGCGGGACTCTGTTGTCGTACTTAAAGCCTTACACTCCAAATTGCTTGTTAGGGGGAATGAAACAGTACCGCCTGAAGATGCTCGTTTTGAATACTCCTTGGGAACTTTGGGCTGAAGGCTGGTCTGAAGGGCTGCAGGTCTGATGGTGGTAGTGACCAATCAGCCGTTGTTTTACCGCAAGGCCGAGCTGCTGCCTGACAGCTCCATCGTAATAGGCTATGACACGGCGATTCGGCTTATCAACGTACGGTGATTGCTACCTTCTCCGTACCACTTCGTGTAGATTGTACTCTCTAGGGAAGATTAGGGTTGCAGGGTTCGCCACTCACCTACTTTGGGAAACAGTTCCGTTGTCGTCCGATTGGGCAATACTCATTGTGGCGGCTAGTAGCGATGATAGGGGGTCAGTGCATCAATTTCATTGAGTAAACGTGCCTTTCTTTAGTCAGTTTTTCTTCCCTTAGCAGAATCTCAATGCGCAAAGATTGCACACTGCATCGTTCGACTTTCTTGCTATTCTCCGAGCTATTTACTACCTGCTGCAGTAAGCGCTAGCCTGCTGCAGACCGAGCAGCTGTTATCTCGAAACCGAAGGGACTTCGGGACCACGTTTGTTGTAGGGGTTTGATATGTATTTCGACATCTTTGTAAATGAAGCTGTACCTTTCTATTATGTTAAACTGCACAGGATCAGCAATTTGTCTGATGAACTGTTCTTGCTTTGCTGTGGGTGTGTAAATGCAGCCAAAGTATTATGGAGGAAGCAGGGAAAACATGATTCGAGAATTGAAGGGCATCAAGAACCATGGCTGCGACTTTCTTGTAGCTGGACGTGTTGTTGATGGCGTTTTCCATGTGAGTGGGCCTCCTGTGCAGACGCTCCTAAGTGCACTCCTGTCTTGATATGAAACGGTGACGAATTCCTGAAGGTGCAGTAAGGGCAAAATTTTTAGGCATCGGAACGTTAAGAACCAGAAATTTCTTTGAGACAAACATGCGGTCGCGGAGGTTCTTGTGTTTCGTGTTCTCTACCATGCATGCGCTGACTATTGGATTGAGACCTCCGTTGTTTGCAACTATTTTCAAGGCGCTGGCCTGCATGCAGTAGAAGACTGTTTCAGGCGTCGCACGGTCTGTCCCACAAGAGATCTATGTCTACCGTATGCAAGCTCTGCCACAGCTCTTAGTCTCTTCAATGATGTGCAGGAAATGGCGGATGTGGAAATCCCGGAGGAGCTTATCGACATGTTTCAATGTATCCCTGGAAGCAAGTTCCGGATGGATATCTCCTCCACCGAACTTCGTGCGAAATTGGCGAATCGGACGTGAGGTTGCTATGCGCGAAGTTAAGATTTGACGAGGTCATTGTTTCTGCAGTGCGGCGGATCCAGGCATTGGCAGCTTGCAGCTCCAAGGGTCGAACAGCACGTCTCCTTTGTACATAGAACAGAACACAACGTTGTCAATTGTCAGTCTTCGGAGGCAGCTTTCACGTTCACCCAGGGCGTATGTGCGAAGCGTCCCTGATATAGATACGTGAAATGGACTGTCACTTGAATATGGCTCTGTATCACGCTGTCTCGGCAAGAAGTATTTATAAGGCGAAGGATGGATGAAAACTGTACGGCGTCTGTGGTCAAGTGACGGTGTGCTATGACTCGCTGCACTGTACGTATTCCATGGTGAATACGTTGTGGTGTCTGGCTTTGAACGCCATCCAAGCCATGCCCCCGTGCAAGGCTGCCCCCCGCAGTTGCCACAGCCAGCTCATGCATGGCATCCAATGCGATTCAGAGGTTTCATTCTTTCATAGCCTTTTTTTTAAACCGTTTAAATGAGACAAAGAGGGAAAAACGGAATTGGATTCAGAAGCCTCACAGGGTCCAACACTTATGAATAGCGAGCTTCCAACGTGGAAGGTGGTTTTGATCAGCAGCTTCAACGGAGCACGCACAGGAAAGCCCAACCAACAAGATTGGGTTGAACAGCCAACAAAAATGATCATCTAGCAGGCTAGGTCCGCCGACAACGTTATATTTGCCCTACGTATCAAGAGACTGGTTTACACATGTAATGGCGGCAGAGCTTGACGAGCAATTATCGTCGGATCGTCATGTACAGAAGATAACACTAAGCAGTAAAACCAGTGACCTTGTATGCAAAATTTTTCCGCAGGGACCCTGGAAACGTCTATTTGGAGGAGTCTGTAACGGCAGAACAAGGACAGAGCCGTCGAGTGTATTGATGTGAGCCAGTGCAGGAGAAAAGCACCTCTTGGGAATTGGAGAGACAAGCTCCAGGAAACAAATGTCTCGGAGCTGATGGAAGGACCTCTGCTGGCTGGTCCAAACCCATAGACGAAATACAACCTCCCTTGCAGGTAAAAAATTTCTGAAGAATCTCACACGAATTTAGGGCTCTCAATTTTGCCTCGTTGCACTGCGCACACGCCATGTTCATGAATTAGAAGGGAAACAGAAACGATAGGATGTGAGACATGCTGAAAGCACGCAGGCCTCCTTTTAGCAAAGGGCTACAAGGTTTTATGACCAAAGCTCACTCTTCGGCAAGGCGAAGATGGACAGTAACAAATAATCTGCCAGACCTATGTGCTCTGCAGCTGACATAATCTAACAAGCATCAAGGGCAGAACCAAATCGTTTAGGAACGAGCACTAGCAGGGTTGCACAACATTCACTAAACATACACACACGCTTATGAAATCAAGTTCTAACAATAAACTCGCAACATTTTCCGCGCAATCACTCATTTGTGAATTATTAGAGACCACGTTGATATGCGAATTGGATACTGACAATGTACGAAAAACCCGGACAAGCCTCCCGTGCCGGCTTTGCCAAGATCACGGATTGCTTAAACACATGTAATACTTCCGTTCCTAACCATGTCAGCCCATGCATTGAGATGCCCTTATTTATGTTACTTTGCATAACATGCAAGACCTTTATGCAAGCCCAGTAAGTCTTGCTGTCAGGCCTGAGAACTTGACTAATATAAACAAATGAACATACTGACCAGAGAAATAACACAGGATACTTCTCCAGGAACTGCACTTGTCATTCTTTGCAGGCACAGAGGACCTCATTAGTCCAAATTGGACTCCAACGTAACGAGAAGTGCAGGTGCAGGTGCGGGGTGGAGTGAATGGAATGTAGAACCAAAGAGTCCATTTACAGATTCGGGTGAGGGAAGAGATGCATTTATGAAAAGAAAACAACTTAGCAAGTCACATACATTAGAAAATTCAGCAGGTCCCATGTTTTTGAATGCTGGGTAAACTCGAAAAGTGCTGTCGTGGTGCATTGCGAACCGGCATTTTCAACTAGTTGACAGTGCTATTGTCTCTGACGAATTCAAAACTCCCACATTCGTTGCTGTTGCTTAATCATGTCGCGTTTGGCCTTAAATGTAAGCATAAAGCCAGAAAGCTTCCTGCCCTCATAGATGCTAGATACTGTGCACCAAACGCCAAGGCCATTGCGAGAAGGTGACATTGCAGCAGACAATACTCAAGACGACAAAACGGATGGTTTGAAATAGCGTGCAGAGGTTATGTACAGTCTTGCAAGGGCAGTGGCTCACCTGCGAGCCGCCGCCTTGGTGATCAATTACAGCACAAGCAGTAGTACAAGGCTGCCCAGGTGCAGCCACAACTATAGTGAGCCCCTCCAGACTATTTTCATCTTCAGGAGGGGGAGGCGGAGGCGGAGGGGGCAACAGACTAAAGCAGTGATGCCATTCACTAATGTATGCATTTTCATGCACTACACTCTTCGAGTTATGACGACAACGACTCCGGCAGTACTCAAACACTGAGCCATATTTTGCAGAAGAAGGCTGATCTGCCCTTAAAGTATCTAAAGCAATCTCCGACTTCGTCCTCCCTGGATGCAAACAGCAGGCAACGCAGTACTCGTATATATCGCAGCACTGTAAGGTGAGATTGCAACCGAGGCACGTATAAGGGTCGCTCTTGATAGGGCAGCAGCCGGTTGAGGTCTGGACTTCCTGTCTTGAACATACATATCCCCGATTGTCTGCCAAAAGATACTTGCCTTGCACGCTGTTCTCACACTTCAATTCACTTCCAATATGCCCCTTATCTCCAAGGCAATGGCCTCCTCCCGGCACACCCAAAAGCTGTAGCACTGCGAGTGCTGAAGAGAAGAAGAAGAGAGCGTGCACCGGTCGGGCTGCACCGAGGACCATTTGTCATCTCAGAAGCCACCATAGCTGCTGCATCACCATGCTGCCGAGAGCCTCAGCCTGTCCGGCAGCACCGCCCGGCCCTCCCTCCTACCGCCATTCTTCGTCCCATGCGACTACGCCCTTCCGCCCACCTCCGCCTCCGACCGCCACTTCTTGCCAAGAGCGAGCAAGGGCCGCCATGGGCGTGCTGAGTCAGCCGAGACTGCCCAATCACGGTCTGCCACGTTGCCAACTTGATGACGTGGAAATTACTGATTGGCCCCCGCGTGCAGGCAAATTGCGGCTTTCCACTTCGCGGAGCACCTCACGCTGAGAAGGCCGCGTGGCGCAAGGCCGCTGACTCGCAAGCTCAAAGGGGGGAGGGGACATTTTGGTTCTGCATGATCGCCATCTTCCAAGGAGGCTTTCTGGAACATTATAACCTGATCGAATTGCGAGGATTACCCCTGTGAGGAGCACTAGGAGAGTATATTAACAACAAAAGTTAATCGTATTCCAGTAAAGGAAAGAGTGGAACTGTTCAACATGTCCGCAGTTCAAGGATTTCTGCAGTTGAATGTGCACGCTTGTGAACTGCAAAGCAATAACGCAGCGATTATGAAACCAGTCCTTTCCTCCGCAGGCTCATCATTCTGCTGTAAAGATGTATTTTTGCAACGGAGCAAAAGGCACTCTCCTAAGCATGTCGCTGGAGGCTTACACATTCACTGCACAATTGCCGACAGGACTTTTACGGACTTCCCTAAGGTGAGGAACTAGCTTAGAATTATCTTCTTGCTTGCTTGACGGGTCCGACACACTCAGGCAGGAATTCCATCCTGCACTAGCCACGACACGAGGCACTTATCCGCTGGTTCAGTATGTTCAGTACAGTTTTTGAAGTCATGCTCAGAGTGGAGAAACGTCGAGTCCTTCGTTACAGCACGAAAGCGATGGGTGGTCAACGTCACTTAGCCCCAGGCACTGAGATTGTCGTCAATATCCAAAGCTGGATGTGGATATGTCTGTCATTTGAAGTGCAAAAGGAACCTTATTAGCGGCATTTTCCCCGTTGTAATCTCTCCTGATGTATGTCCCACATAAGGGACATTCCTCCCGTTTACACTCGTGTTTGGATGTATGTGGTCAGAGGACTACACTTTTGGGAACTACACTTTTTCTGGTTTTCATCTTTAAGGCAGCTGACTTGTGGAGCTTCCGTTGATTGAGTGTCGTGTCCAGGATTTGTTTTTTCATCACAAATTCGTTGTGGAGTATTGAAGCTATATTGGATTGGTTTGGAAGTCAGTCGATGCATTCGGATTGCTATGAAATAAGGATTACGTTTGTCTTTGAAGTTATTGTGGGTAAAGTTGATGACTGATTCTTTCCGTTGCTTGAGTGATTGCTACAGCTTAAAGGTGTGCAACGGCCAGATTCTTTTGGCCGATTTGGTCAGTTTGGAGGCAAATATGTTCCCGAAACATTGATGGCAGCACTTTCGGCTCTGGAAACTACCTACAAGGATGTTGCAAACGACCCAAGCTTCAAGGTCAGTCTTGCCGTTGGTTGCCTCTGTTTCGTCCTGTGAGCCAGCAAAGTTGACTTTTTGTTGATTCTGTAAATATTCATGCATTGTGCCTTAAGCTTTGTAAGCTCTGCTTGTGAACTGAACTTGTAGTGTTATTGATTCTGAACTCTTTAGCTCCTTGAGTTGTATTTTTTTTCCCAGTTCACCTAATATGTTGTTTGCAGTGGAGCATTTTCAATTTGCACTCTCAACTGTTCGCAATGACATACGGCTTCATCTGTTGTTTGTGACAGAAAGAGCTCGATGGTATACTGAAGGACTATGTTGGGCGAGAGTCTCCCCTTTATTTTGCTGAAAGATTAACAGAGCACTACACACGCGCCGATGGGACTGGACCGAAGATTTACTTAAAGCGTGAAGATTTGAACCACACCGGAGCACACAAAATCAACAATGCAATCGGCCAGGCCCTGCTGGCAAAGCGCATTGGAAAAAAACGCATTATTGCCGAAACTGGTGCTGGCCAGCATGGAGTCGCTACGGCGACAGTTTGTGCCCGATTCGGCCTGGAGTGCATTGTGTATATGGGGGCACAGGATATGGAGCGACAGTCTCTCAATGTCTTCCGCATGAGGCTTCTTGGTGCAGAGGTATCGTTTATGTCAGTGTGTGCTTTTCCTGCGTGTGCCAGAGAAAACCTTTGCAGTTGATCGTGTTGGTGTTGGTCGGATTCGTGTAAGGTTGAATCTGATTCGCCTTTGTTGACATAACTCTTTGAAGTGGAAGAATTGGTCTGGTTTTTGAAAGCCCATATTGGAGAGTTTCTCATTTGTGACCTGCTCATTTTGTGTCGTCTGCTGACCATTTCAGCTCTTTCCTTTGAAAATGTTTTTTTGCATGTGCTACCGAGTATTGACGACTTCAAGACATTGAGGTCAAGCTTTCATTCAAAGAATGATCCTTTACTTGCATATGTTCAACCATCTGAATCTCCTGTTTTGCTGTGCATTAGGTGAGACCCGTCCACTCAGGCACCGCAACTTTGAAGGACGCATGCTCTGAAGCTATCCGGGATTGGGTAACAAACGTCGAAACAACCCATTATATCCTGGGCTCCGTAGCCGGCCCACATCCGTATCCTATGATGGTTCGTGATTTCCACGCAGTCATTGGCAAAGAAACCAGAAAACAAGCACTGGAGAAGTTTGGCAAGGCACCAGATATACTTGTGGCATGCGTTGGCGGAGGTTCGAATGCTATGGGCCTGTTCCACGAATTTGTGGAGGATGAGAATGTTCGGCTTGTGGGCGTGGAAGCGGCTGGATTCGGAGTAGCCACAGGAAAGCATGCAGCAACATTGACCATGGGCGAAGTGGGTGTCTTGCACGGAGCGATGAGCTATTTGCTGCAAGACGCAGATGGGCAGATTATAGAACCACATTCAGTAAGCGCAGGGTGAGTGTTGCTGCCGGCTACTACTAATTCTGAGTACACTTTTTTACTGAAGCTTGTAACTTGAGTCGTGTTGCACTGAAAGCAAGGAAATCTGCAACCATTCTGGACCTCAGCCAGTCGTCATTCCAGAAGCGAATTTCTTATCGGCATGAAGTGGCACGCTTTTACTTACTGTTTGACTTGACTTTTTGTTTCGAGTTGCATGGGCTGGTCCAGGCTGGACTATCCTGGAGTAGGACCAGAGCACAGTTTCTTGAAGGACATTGGGCGTGCGGAGTACTTTGCAGTGACTGACGACGAGGCTTTGCAAGGTAAATTGTGGATTGGTCGTGATGCTGTATGTTTTATCGTACAAAAGTGTAAGAGCCCGGGGTTTCCCTTCTCGGTAAAGGCATTGAGGAGGTGTAGTGACCATCGGTCTCTCCAGGATCCTGTGTCCCATGAATCTTTTCTACTTTTTTCGGAGCGCCTTCGTGTACATTCATCAAGTAGCGTTGGCATCGGCCATTGTACTCGCCTTTTGGAATAGAGCTCTCTTTAAAATGCCTCACGCTGATGGGCAATAGAGCTGAATAACTTTAGATAGACTGAAAGTAAACCCAGAGCGTCATTCCTGATGTTGTTGCCGAAGCCTCTGCTGCAGCATTTGAGCGTCTTTCAAAACTGGAGGGAATCATCCCCGCCTTGGAGACGTCACACGCCCTCGCGTACCTGGAGACGCTCTGCCCTCAGCTAGATGACAAGACCACCGTGGTGGTCAACTGCAGCGGCCGCGGGGACAAGGACGTCAACACGGCCATCAAGTACTTCAATGACCGGGAGAACAAGGCGGCTTAGGCGTCCCCCCCTTGGGCAGTGAGGTCGCCTTATCCGACCTTATCTGCAGTCTAAAGGAGCAGTGCGGGAAGCAATCAGGAGGGAAGCAAGCGGGAGGTCAACGAAGACGTAATTATGGGGAATTCCAGCCAGGGAATGTTGACTTCGAATGGGGGTAGAAGTTCTTTGTACGGTGCACTGATGTGATTTTGACTAAACATTTGTGCGCCAACCTGTTATCACAAGTCACAGTGCACTCCAACCTTGGACAGCGCAACGGCCCTCAGGGGTTTGCTTTTCCCAGGGTTCTGTCATGCAGGCAATGGCTCGTAAAGTTGCCACGTGTGTGTTGTTTTTCTGCTGTACATGTAGTGAAGCATGTGTGTTCAGTCTCAAGCGGATTATGTGGAGGTTGGCCATGCGCTCTTTCCTCTACGTGCTCAGACAGCGTGCTCTATGTGCTCAGATTATCCATATTTTCGATTTGGTTTCCTAGAAGTTGTTGGTGGGTATCTTGAGGAACACAATACTGATCACTGTACATGAGAGCAGGATGCTCTCCTGTGCGCTCTATTCAAAAGGCCATTCTGTTCCCTTACGGCGAGGCTAACTAATGAGGGTCAACTGAAGGAGGTGCCCGCTAGCTGGATTATGCCTTGCAACCACTCAGTTCAGTTGCACCAATCCAAGAACAACGCCTTGTTTTGGCCCCATGTGGTCACGCAGAGATGCTTTTAAGGGCACAGGTCAAACGTCGGGCACATGCCCACCATCCAGAGGAAAGACCCCTTACTCCCACGTTTCCCCTTTCCTCCGCCCTACCTCGTTGCACCTCAGACTCCTTCAAGTGGGGAGGGAGAGGCGGCTGGCCCCTTCGTGGCCGCAGCACCCGCGCTGCTCTCTTTGTCTCGCCTATCTAGCGGACTTCTTCCGCCAGTTTTCCCTCCGCCCCGTCCGTGCGGCACCTAGAGGCTTCACCCCCAATGCAGACGTCGCAGTGTGAAAGCCACACCTTTTCTCTGCGCCGCATCCTCTCTATCCAGTGGTCCCCTTCCATAGCAGATAGGTTTTCAACATGTTCCAAGTCACATAAGCTTTCGCCAAAGTTTCTGTTAATTCATGCGGTCAATCAACGTTTTATCGCAAAAAATGTAATGTGGAACAATGCAGGTGTCGGTACAGGGGGTGACAACGCACAGAGCGGGCAGAAAACCAGCCAGTGCAGCCGCTGTGGTTAGCGACCAAAGCAAAGCAGTTGCCAGAAGGGCGATGAAAACTCCGCCTAAGCGTGCCAAAGGACATTTCAGAACATTGAATGAGCGCCAAAACACTTCCATTCTAATCTACACGAACCATAAATGGAAGAACGAAATCATTGAAGATAAAAATTTACTGTGCTAGCATATACACTGCCCTGGACCGCCGGGGTCACTATCCAAATGTTTGTCGGATAACTTCTTTCTGGTTATCCGACAAAGCAGCTGGGAAGTCCACTGTATATGTCACATATAGGTCGCCAAATCTTGTAGTCTCATAGATAGGCATGCCCTGTCCCACGATTTTCTGCACGTGTCCCGGCTTGGTCACGCCCTGCACCAGTGAAGCAATTGGGAGGAGTAAGTGGGGGGTGTTCTGCTGCATACGGAACTCCTTGCAAATGCAGTAAGGCTTAAAGCGAGCAGCTGCTGGTTTCTTACAAAGGTCAATCTACTTAATCTGATATCAGAAAGGAGGGTGAGACCTTTCAACAACCCACTTAGCACATCCCACAACTCGCATGACAGGGATTACATACACTGGTGCCAATAGTCACTTCATGGCCGTCCAAGTGTTTGATGATTTTTTGAAATCCCACAAGCGCGTCCACCTGAGTATGTCAGAACAGTTCAACGTCATTAAAGTGAGGTGCAAACATCGGTGAGGCTGACCATTTGCCGTAAATTTAAGCATATTCTTGAACGAGAAAAATCTTGTTCCAGAGGAGAGAGCAGCGCAACTCGCTAGGCATCTCATCCTCTGAAGGAAGTCCAAATCAAGCTTCAGTACGGGCATATGCAAAGATGCAACGTGAATAATGAAATCTCTGCTGTCCATCCTTCCCGGCAAGCACCACTGGGGGACAGTGGTGTTTGCTTGCTAGTTTGTTAGTCTGTTTCCTCACATGAAACACGGCGAAATTAAACTATCCAGCACAACTGGAGCTACAACCAGTCTTCTCTTGCATTTCCTGTTTTACCCTTCAATAACTTGACAATCAGGCAGGATTCAGTAACCACCATTCAGCGTCGCTGTTCACGAATCAAAAAAAGGGAACTGCACCATTTCATCACATCTTTCTCTCCTCGCAAACTAAAACCACTAATCAAAACAAACCCTATTATACAACATCCATAAGAAGCAAAATCTGACCTGACTTCATGCATCAATAACCGCTCAGGTAAGCTACATAATCATTCGAGCAACATGCAGAATGATGACAGTGAAACCTCAAGTCACTCATCAGTACTATATCCAGACGAGAATCTAAGGACGTCATGCATAACATATCCGCTTCAGAACTAAATCGGGTGAGCACAGCAGGTTTTCAATATTTCAGCATTCTACATGTGATGTGTAGTTAGTGTGTTACAATGCCAATTTGAAAGGCATCGTACGGCAACAGCACAAACACAATCAGCTAGGCAGACGGCCACTTCAGGGTGGGACTGATAGGTAAAAGGAGACAACAGATTTCTCACCAGTGAAACAGTCATTTTAACGTGTAGATCATTCCCAACCCGAGTGAACATATCATGAGGGAGGCTTCGAATAATAAACTGCAAACAAATAACATCAAACATCCATCACGTTCAGGGCAGGACAAACTTACAGTCTCAGCATCGTCGGGAGTTCCCAATTTCTAACAGTCAAAAGTTGAATTTCTTTAAAATCCTTACTAAATATGCTAGTCAGATTTGTCAGCGTTACAGATATCAAAACTCTACTTCACGAACAAAATGAAATTTTACGCTTCGAATGCTCATGTTTTTTTTAAGAAAACGACAAGCTGGGGACAGGTGCATCAAGTACTTCAACTCTGGCCTATGTGACTGTGCTTCATTCATTCCCATGCACTGTTCTCAGGTATTGTGCGATCCTGGACTCACTTTGGCAGGTCACTAGCATACAAGGCACGTATTTTAGTAAGTGAGTCTATAATATCCTAATGAAGTAGTGTCTATCCAATCTACACTGCGACCTAAGATCTATATGCTCAAGGTCTCCCGATGGTGTTTGCCCTTCTATGTACGTAAGTGCATAAAAGTGGCACCAGCTATCAGTAGCAGGCTGTATACATGATTCTACATACCAGAATCTTACATGTCTCACAAATCAACAAACTTCTGATCAGATAAGGTCTGTCATCAGGTGTAAAAAGAAGCAACGATCGCACACCTTCAGGTCACCAGGGTCGCCCTCAGTGACGGGTTCCCCTTCCTCATAAAAAACAATTTCCTGCAATGAAACGAACCATGATGTAAGCACACGGACCAAGTTTCTGACATAGATTTCTCCCGATCGCTGCAGTCAGGGAGGGGGCGAATACAAGAGTCAAAAGAAAACAAAGGTAAACTTAGAAACTTAGGCATAGAGAAGCTATGCAAGTTGCAGGGAAAAGGTTTACCTGACCGTCCTTCATGCCTTTCTCGATATCCACAGACAATTGTACCCCATCTCGGACGTACCTCACATTTGGACACTCCTCACAAACCTGCAACATTTCAGTAACATTATAAAGTGATCGGTTGTAGTTGAGTCCTGGCATGAGAAGGTTTCATCTCAGCCATGGCTTCTATAAGGTAGACCAGGCCATAATGGAGTCACATCGTTCCAATACTAGTTTTAGCTAATGTCAGCTAACCAGAATATTATGTAAGTAAGGCCCGAACAACAAGACCTAGTACACAGTTTAACTCCTTTCCACAGCCTTTAATGACTGCGAAAACTGCATAATCGCGAGAGAGTGCATACTTGCTGGGTAAATTGCTGGTACATTCCAGGGCCGATCTGCTTTGTCACCATCTTGTTTTTACAATTGCACTTCCGTTTTCCTGGAGCTGATTGGATAACATTCTTGTCACGCCAGAACTGCAGTACAATCAAGTACGTTAGTCACAACAATTTCGACAGCAAGTCAAGTAGTGCCGGACATTAGTGAACAGCACATAAGGGCCTGAATCATTCTCAGGCCGTCCAGCAATAACTGTACACAAAAGTTACACACTCATTGGCCAAGCAATAGGAGCAGAGAACAAATAGTTAAAACCAATGACATGGAGAGGGTAACTCATTTAAGAAAAAAAAAATGATCTAACCAATGGGCGGCATACCATCAAAGTGTTTCCCACGTAAAGGTCCTCCAGAGTTGCTTCCAAATCAACAGTAACTAGATCACCCTTGGGAGTTTTCTCCTCTGCTTCTTCATCTCCACCACCAAAGCCGAATCCTCCAAAAAATCTGTGTCACGAGCATGGACGGGTTACTTCTTCCAAAGACAAAGCTGATGGATCTGGTCATGCTTAAGCATCTCGATGAATCCAAATGGACATGCATGTGATAACTTTGGGGCTTTACCAATTTTGAACGGGAATGGAGACCGCAGATGATATTCATAACTGTGCTACTATTATTGACTTCCTCTCCATACGCATGGTCAAACGGAGGTTCGATTTGGACAAACCCTTCATGTATTTGAATGAAACGACGAAAGTATACTAATCAACAATCTACCTTTCTTTGAGCGCTAAATACTCTAGTGCATGATTGCGTAGAGAAAAAAAAAGAATTCTCTGCTGCTGTCGTTTTCCAAATAAATTGTATCCCATAAGTGATGATTCACTTTTAAATGCTCGGTTTGAACGAGACTGATAACACCAAAGATCACGAATATGCACTGCAGTGGTTGATGCCAAGTGATTCATACTGAGAAAATATATCATTGCCAAAGCCGCCGCCTCCGCCAGAATTCTGGGCAGAATGTTGCTTCAGTCCCTCCTCCCCATAGCGATCATATATTTGCCTCTTCTCCTTGTCCGAAAGAACTTCATATGCTGCATGTCAGAGCATTAGGTGCAACAATGTCATCAAGATAGCTAAGGGGCAGAATTCACGGAGATGTTCTTTTCGCAATAAATTGCCTGCCCTGAAACAAGTGTTGCGTGCGCAATCAATAGACAAGCATTCCAAGTTAAAGAAAAACCGGGTCCTGACAGTACAACGGACGCCGTGGATTAAGACTTTTGCTACATTTTTGCTCCTGCGCTGCTGGTTAACTTCTTGCATTCTCTTACTGCTGCAGGGCACCTCGGCAAAAAATTAGAATATGCTGCTCGTAAAACTATGATGGCATACAAAAGAATACTTTTTTGTAAATGGAATCAAACAAACTGCATGTCCTCATTGAACTGATTCCCGTTTGACGTAAGCCATCTTTCAAACAAAACCGAAAGGCAAGAACGACGGACGCAATTGACAAAATGATAACCTAGCACACTTACGAAGTCCATACAAACAAAAGTAACGTACCATTTCCAATATCAGTGAATTTTTTGCTTGCTTCCTCATCACCAGGATTTTTATCAGGATGATACTTCAGAGCCAACTTTCGATAGGCTCTCTTTATTTGATCCTCATTTGCACTTTTCGAAACTTGCAAGATATCATAATAGTTCTTGCTGCACATAGCAGCCCACCACATGATATCAATGAGATTCGGGAGGGGCATTCCATATTACACCTCACTTGTGTTTTGATGATTTTCCCAAAAAGTTCTTCATGTGCTTTGCATTAATAGATCCAGTCCGAAAACAAAATCCTTCGTACCTACCCATTTATGAACAGGAACACAATACACTATCTAAATGTTCAACAGGATTTAGGGTAATGGTTTTCAGGCACTTCAACTGCGAGCTTGATGTTCTCCATTGACCAGATTGCACTAAGGCTGGTTGAAAAAAAGGGTTGACGTTGAGCTAAACATTCTTCGGTACCCGGACACATTCATAGGACCATTGCTCCTATTTAGGGTTTTCCTTAAAGGTACAAGAGACGACGAACTTTTCGCTCGAAAACAGTATCCAGAGCAACCCGTAAGCACACAGGGCATGTTGACTCACGCTGCCAAAGCCTCTAGAACTAGCAGCAAGATGACCACAATTCTTAGTTGAGATCGCTTCATTCCCGTCCCAGCAAGACGTGCCCTGCTCTGGATCGATAGGGCTCCCCCTGCAAGCTTTTCCGAGCACTGAGACTCGATCCTGATGTCAGTCACGCCCTCCTCCAGCTCCTCCCACAAAATGCAGCAACTCGTAGCTCCGACGGAGCGAGAATTCCCACAGAAAAGCGATGCAGCATCCACAACCTGCGTCCTCTACAGGGCGTGCTGCACTACTGCTGCTACTGCTGTTCCTGCCGAGGAACCATCGAGCAACCCTGTTACCCCTCCCTGGAACCAACCGACGGAGGGTCGGGACGGGCAGGTGTCAGAATCTCTCCAAATTGACCGGAGCGTGGCAGCGAGGCGCTGATTGGCCAAGAATTGTAACTTTGTGACATGGCGCCGTCTGATTCGCTAATAGAAACGTCCGGGCGGTCAATTTGGGGGCAGCCCAGCCCTCGTTTCGTTGACTTCAAGTACAGAGCGACGAGCACTGTTCTGTGGTGCGGAGTGTGTGCCTGCAACGCTAACCTTTCTGTTGTCTCGTCTCAAACGAAGGGCCCGTTTTCATGTCCTGGTTACTTTCCAATTCCTTTACGAAGTTGCCAGCCTAGCCTCACAAAACAAACAAACAAGTTCCTCGTGTTTCCCCATGATGATTTTGTTTGTCCATGTACATTTGATGGCATCGCCCTCGTGAGATCAATGCCATATCATCTCTATAACAACAAGAGTTACTTAACAAAAGTTGCGGGCCGTCCGTTTGCTCGGCTTGTTGGAGAAAGGTTTAAGATGAGGTCGATATGTTCAGCGCGCTGAGCCAACCGGTCGTGCGGTCGGAGCAGTACGCAGCGGAAGACAGTAATTGTTTCAACAACGGATCTTCGCTCTCTGGAACTCAACTGCGCGGCATCGTGTCTGGCTACGCGTGATCGTGTGAATGCTGCTCTGAGCACGAATGCACTTCATTCTCGCGTCGCTTTACACGCACACACAAATCATGCATGAAACAGATATCGACAGAATCTGCCGTCACCAGATGCAGCCTGGCATCTGGCTCGCCTCATAACAGAAATCAACCACATCGAAAACCTGCTATTCCACAATGTGACCTTGTATACAAGAACCTCCCATGTAACGACAGTTGGACTATTCCTAAGACTGTACATGACAATGAATGTGCTCACGAGAAGGCAAAAACAAGATAGATGCAGCTCCTTTCCTTCGGCTGGCTAACCCTGAGTCAACGGGAGTCATACCAATCGAGGAAAAGGACTGCAAATATTAGCACTGCAAAACAAAGAATCACAAGAACCCTGCTGTCACTGTTGTGGGATATCGCCTTTGCAAGCTCCTTATTCCCCTTATTCAAGTTAGATGTCGCTGCCACAGCCTGCATAAAAACAGTAAAGCCAGAAATCAGGCCTTCAGCCAATCAGCCATAGGATAGCGAATGAAGGACACTTAAACTTGGGAAATGTTCTACGCTTTTGCCCAACCAGGCGTAATCTTAAACTCACAGTAGACCTTTGCCACCTTCAACATCGCCCCAGCCCCCACAGACGTGCGGCCAGAAATCCTCTGTTCTGACCTGGTTATAGAGCTGCTCGATTTGCTGAGATTGATGCAACACATGAGTAGCGAGTGTGTGGCTCAGAGCGGACATCTCCAGAACCTTCTTTTCTGCCTCTTTGGATGAATCCAACAAACTGCTAAGCTCAGCCTGCCATCACGAGCATCCCACTCTGCCAAGTCAAAGAGTGCACAGAAAAGCAGTTCAGCAAGTGCTGCCGGCCAAAAAAATTCCACACCAGTCTTTAAATTTTATTTGAAAAGACATAATTTCACACATGAACACATAACGGTTTTCATAAGCCTGAAATATCTTTGACAAAGTAGTCTCACCTGCAAGGCTTGTGTCTCATTGTCAAGCACTGCTTGTTCGAGCCTGTTACCTCCATCTTGCTCCCTTACATATAGCCCATTCGACATTCCAGGGAGCCCAGACTGTCCACCTCTACTGGAGTGCATGAGGTTCCCCACAGGAGCTTCACCTCCACGTAAAGAACGTATACCCCGTCTTCTCCGAGGTTGAGCCCGTTCCAAGACCTCCCTGAAGCGCGCCGCTCGCAATCGGTCGAATGCAGCAGTTACAGCGTGCAGCTTTTCACTGAGGATAAGGACCTGGACCCTCATTTTCAGTGCGTGTGCAATTGGGATGCCTCCATTGCCCAAACTCGCATGGATTCTCATGGGAAAAAAAAATCAAAAGGATGGACAGGCGTTCCTCCTACTGAGGGGCGAATATCATTACACTGAAATGATGAAAAATGAGACGTGTACGCTGAGTATTAATGACATTTCCTTTCCCCCACTCCTTACCACCCACAATCAGTCATTCTCATCGTCCCATAATCCAGCAACATTATTGACGAATCTAAGCATCACAATTGCATGTTTACTCAACAAACAAGCAAGATGAAAGAAGCTCCAGTCACCGATAGACGTTCGACATGGCAATACGGAATGTATGGAGGCTGCGTAGGAGGACATGCGTATCATTACAAACAGCATGGCCTCCTCAAAAAGCCTTCCTCTGCTCTTCGCTCTGATAGGACCGTCAGCATGTGGAAAATCAGTGCAAAACTGACGGTCTTGGAAAAGCGTTCCAGACAGTTGAGACCGAAGGATTGTGCATTCAATACTATGTACCAAAGCAGATTAATTGTGAGGCAGCTAATTAGCACTTGAAAACCATTCATGGCGGTATGCATCACCGCAGCCATCGAATAGAAAACTCACATCATCTTCTGAATCCGAACCTACCCATTCATAGAAAGGGAACTTACCACACCATGCTGATGAGCCACAATATGGTTATTTGTGCCTCGTCGCGACCATCCTTTTGCCTGAGCCTCTGAAGAGTTTGGGCTTGCAATGCTGTTTTTCAAGAGCTCAATTCTTTGTTTAGAGGTCCTAATGAACTCGAGCACTTCGTGCTCGATATCATCCCGCTCCCGCTCTGTTCTGCGGTGGGGGTCGGTGTAGTCTTGCCGGTGCCGTATTATGAAAGTTTGCATAGTCCTTATGTTGTCCAGCTGCAACATCAAAAACAATAGAATATGCCCAGAGACGTTAACCTACAAAAGACAGGAATGGAGCCAACACGCCGTCGCAAAGCAAGGTCACCCCTTCAAACCAGACGCTGCGCTGTTAAACCAAACGACTCAACCAGAAAAACCAAGACAACAATAAAAGGAGTACTTGCTAGGTGGGATGAGAGCGTACAATTTCTAAAGCTGTCGAAATGAAGGGTGCACGGTTGCATTTTGGTGGCGAGAGTAAGCTTAAGCTGATCTTGGACATCCGAGCCTGTGAACAACATCAAAAAGCTTAGTGAAGCGCCCTTCTCGAACAACAAACGGAACTGACAATTTCAAGCCGCTTGTGACAGCGAATGCGACAGCTAATTTACCACCCTTGCTAGCTTTAACTGGAGGAAGACTACAACTCACAATCGTATGACATTCAAGTACTCACACATAACATTGAAAAAGGAGGACCATCAGCGATTTCAATCACTCAGCCTCCCTGCCTATAGACACACCCATACAAATGCTATCAATCGGCAGAGCAAGACTTCGCCGTCAACCGACCCTCCACACCCTGAAGACGAATGCCAAACATCGTTCCTTGCCAGATAAAAAACTCATGCGAAGGAAATTCTAGGTCTGAAACAAATCGAGACCATCCGGAAAACCAAAGGCACATCCTCAAATCTGAATAACTGCAGAGTCTCAAATGTCAGAACAGCGAGGAGCCGCTGGAGAATGGCAGGCGGATCGGTGCAGTTCATGCATTCCATCAGAAGGACTGACCTGGTCAGTGCCGCTCCGTGTAGCAATTTCTCGCACTGCTTCCTGGTAAACATGCGTAATATCCATGGCTAGCTCCTGCATGCAGAGAGAGGAGGTGAAGGCGCTGCAGTGGCTTGTGCACGCTCGACAACTCGGAGGGCGTTACCGAGTACCGCTCCGTCGCTGGCACACCGCACACCTCCGGCACGGAACGCGAGGCGCAGCAGGCGCAGTTTTCTCAGACTGCTGCTCACTATACAGAAACTTTCCGCGGATCAAGCCAGCCATTGCCGAGCAGCCATGCCACACCATCAGGGCGGGGACAAGGGCTTGGCCGTGCCAATCTTAGCAACAAGCGTACGGCAGGGAGTTTGCATGGGGCATGGCCGCATGGGCCGCATGGCCGCATGGGCCGCATGGCCGCATGGGGAGCCCTTCAGAAAGTACGTACGTACGGTACTCTTCGTTCGCGCTGTCCTGACCGAGTTACAGCGCGGGAAACAGGGACTAGTTTCAGAGTATACTTATACTCAAATTGCCTATCGATCCTATATCCTAGATCAATGCGATTTTCACATTCCCCTATGGATCAATGCAAATTTGATGAGCTCGATAACATGTTTGCCAATGGCTGGCTGACTGGCTGGCTGGCTGGCTGGGTCGGCCAGCCACTGGCAACCAACTCC
The DNA here is from genome assembly GCA_037447605.1 of Zygnema circumcarinatum. NCBI lineage: Eukaryota > Viridiplantae > Streptophyta > Zygnematophyceae > Zygnematales > Zygnemataceae > Zygnema > Zygnema circumcarinatum. Next base: position 5,858,539 of record CM074804.1, read on the forward strand.
TGCGAACGGTTGACCCGAGAGTCGGAACCACTGCCAGTGCTGGTTACACCGAGGGACTCCAAACGGTTTGTTGAGCCACTGCAAATGGTTGGCTATGTCCACCAACCAATGGTTTGAACCATTGATAATGGTTGGTAATAAGTGGATCCCAACGCTTCGCTGTCCCTAGAACTGGCTGCCTGTGTCCACAAACAGATGGTGTTGAACCATTGCCAATCGTTGTGTAACCATTACCGTAGTTTTATGACTTTGCAATGGTTATGTCGGCCGACCAACCTTTTCAATAAGCAAGGCTTGGAGCTTGGCCAGCCTACCAACCAAGGCTTGCAACTTTGTACCTTTCCAATAATCCAATTCAATTCAATTCAATTCAATTCAATTCAATCCACTTCATCGTTTGGCGGCCTTCCGCCCCTCCCCCCCCGAGACCTTCGCGGCTGCTTCTAGAGCCGCGCTGTGCTGTTGGGCCTGCAAGCAGAGCACCACTAACTCTAGCTTTCTAACTGTCAGGGGGGAGCAAACTTTCATTGAACTCGCGATGGCGAGGCCATCAAATGTACATGGATAAAGGCAAAATGTGGAACCACGAAGGACTGGTCACAAAGGACCGAAACACAATAAAACAAAGCTAGGAGCAGAAAACTACGCCTAGGCACAACAACGCAGCCCTAGAAGCAGCCGCGAAGGTCACCGATGTGAGGCACGTCGCGAGGAGGGAGCGGCGGAA
>CM074804.1:5859275-5982830 GCA_037447605.1 Zygnema circumcarinatum
AACGAGTAAGCAAAGAAAAAGCCACCTGAGGATCTGAAAGATGTGGAAGCTCATCGACCTGAGACGTATCCTCAACCAAAGCATCATCAACAAAACGATCAACATAAGATGCAACGCCAAAAGGGCAGCCTAAAACACGAATACCAATTCCATCAGCACAAGTCTGGATACCACAAGGGAGCGAAAGGGTAGAAGGGATACCAACCGGAGACCAAGCAAAACACTTCGACAAATTTACCGTCAAACGCATAGCGGCCAATCGAGTAGTAAAATCAGTAAATGCGGCAACGACCTGGTCAGCAGGGCCAATGATATGAGTATCGTCGGCCACTGATGGAAAAAGGCAGCCTGGAAAAGCCTGTGCCGAAGCTCGAAGCGCACGAATGTGCGCCAAAGCGAACAAAGGACCTCCTAAAGGGTCGCCTTGGCGGGTCCCGGTCGCAGACTCCAAGGTCGCCACTCCACCAGATGCATCGCCAAGAGGAAAAAGGAGCGGGCTCGAACGAGAACGAGAATTTCTAACTGTCGTTCCTAGGTCATTCGCGACCCGTTCACACTGGTTCCACATTTCGTCTGTCCGCGTACATTTGATGGCGTCGCCATCGTGAGAGCAACAATGGCAGTTCATTCTTTTTCTTTTTCGGTTTCAGCGATCCCCATGTCGCGAAATGCCGACAGGCGCGACCTGCCGCCGCCCCATGCCCTGCCGCCGCAATATCGACATAGGACGTTGTCACAACCTCGTGGACTGCAGCTTTTCAGCCGCGTGCAGGCGCCTCTTCGAATCTGTTTTCCAAATGTTGAACCAAGTTCGGACCGACGTCCACCTTGAACATGTCTCCAAAAACAATTTTCTTAAAATGCCAAAAAAAAGCCAATGCCACTTGGGTGTGTGATACTCCACTTTAAATGGTTTTCATTTTGGAGCTTTCGCAGGAATTATTTCCATTCTGGTCCAAAAGACCTCGGTGGTGCGGCAACCGGACCACTTGCGGTTTTTACCGCAGCGTACATGTGCCTAGAAATTTGCAACATTTCTGATGACGTGGCGTCCTCTCACTGGTTAGGTGGCGCCTCTGAAGAGTAGCTGAGAGGGCCGATCTGGGACTTAGCCATTTTCGCTCCTCCTTCCCCCTCTTGGATTGTTGGCAGCTTTGTTTTGTCTACTTCCCCTATCCGACTCTCCTTGCCTCAGTATTGGACGAGCTTGCACGTCAGATAGAGCTGCTTGTGAAGAGATGTCCTTCAGTAACAGAATTTGCTAAAGGAAGGAAGAATTGAAGTATTCGAAGCCTTCCAGGGACTCCAGGAGTTCATGGATTCAGACGAGGAGGAGGCTCCGCTTGTTTTCAAGCGCGGTAATGCGAGCAATCCGTCACCAAAAAAGCCGCCTGCACAAAAGCCGCCTCCCGCTGTCGTGAAGCCCCGCCCCTTGAGTCAGCCTGCACCTGCTCCATCCACTGATGCACCAAAACCTACACCTCCACTCGCACCAGCCCCTCAAAATCTTTCAGAATCTGCAAAGCCCTCAGCCCCTGGAATTTCAGACACCCATGCAGCCAAAGCCCCTAACCCTATTCCAGCTCAAGATGACTCTGACTCGGACGACGATATTCCCATAGGTTCGAGGATACAAACGGCAGTGCCGGAGAAACCTCTGGTAGCAGGTCAGAAAAATGGCGTCAATAAAAGACCTGCCGACTTTCAACGAACGCAACCGGGTGGAATTGCAAAGAAGCCAAAACCGGCGGATGACAGCGAGTCAGAGGAGGACATACCTCTGGCGCAGCGTGTTTCTGCAGTTCCTAAGACAGAAACCACAACAACGAAGACGAGAGCAACTGTTGTAGCCAGGAATGACAAGGACAAGAAAAAGGCGGTTTTAACCAAGACGACAGAAAAAAAGGTGGTCAAGAAAGTAGTGAAGAAGGATGGAAAGATGGACAGTAGAGGACCGGGGGGCGGAGGTGGAGAACCAAAGTGGACTACGCTTGAACATAATGGTGTCATCTTCCCTCCTGACTATAAGCCTCATGGGGTGAAAATGCTTTACAAGGGAAAACCGGTTGACCTCACACCAGAGCAGGAAGAGGTGGGACTCTTGCTCTTTCATGCGTGCGATCTTGCCTCTCCGAGCCGTAAGAGACAGAAGTTCGGTTTTTCTGACTCAACAACTTTGATAGACAGATCGCAAATGCGCATAATTGCAGGAAATTTGAAGATGACTTCGGCTTTCCCGGTTCCTGGGGCTACCTTAAGTGATTTTAGTGGCGGGTCGGCATGTGCGTGATTGATTCATTTTTCCTTTTTGCTGAATTTCTTAAATTACTTTTTCGAGCTTGTCGGATCACCATGCACTTCTCATCTATAAGTGAGCTAAGCGATTCTCCTTGGACAGACTGACTGGATTTTTTTGGCGAAGGCTGTTCATGCATGCCCACGCCATTGTATACGCTCCAAATGGACAATGCTATCGGTTACCTGCTGCTTTTCTCAAACATTTTCAATGCACTTATACGATCCATGCTTTAGAGCTTTAGGAGGAGAGCATCTAAAAGCGGAAATTCTTATTATTTGCAGGTCGCCACCATGTTTGCGGTGATGAGAGAAACCGAGTATGCTACCAAGAGTGTATTCATCAAGAATTTTTGGAACGACTGGAAGCAGATCCTTGGCCCGAAGCACACCATACAGAGGATGGACGATTGCGACTTTACTCCCATTTGGGAATGGCATCTTACTGAGAAGGAAAAGAAAAAGCAAATGACACCAGAAGTATGCTTCTCATTCAGTATAAAAGGGAACCTTGTCGGACATCTCTTTTCTGGTTGTGGAGCTTGTTCCAATTCCGATCGTCAGAGGAAGTGACTGATACTTCTCCTCCCTGACGGATTGGTGAAAGATAGCCCAAGCAAGATTCCTGGCAATCAGCTTCATGTTCTAAGTCTGGTTCGTGCTCATTGTTCCATGTCTTCTGGCAGGAAAAGAAACGTTTGAAAGAGGAGAAGCTCCAGCAGGAAGACAAGTATATGTGGGCTATTGTAGACGAAGTCAAGGAAAAGGTAAGCACTAATTGCATTTTTGGTGCAACTTGGACAGCTGTTATTCACACGGCTATTCTTATCCACCGTTGGTTAAGAATTCGGTGCCTTTGTGCCATTGGTTTTGGAGAAGTTATTTTCATGTTTTTGGTCCTTTCCTGATGTTCATCTTAGTAACTTGTAGACAGTAACTGTAGACTTAATATCCGGCCATAGTCGATTTAAGGCTGGTTCATTGGGAACCTGTAGAGGCCTCTTGCGTGTTTCACAAGGTGACCTTAAGATAATTGAGTTTGTTCCATTGGGGCTTTGATTGTGGGCTAGTGCTGACCCTTGAAAGTATGTCACTGACATGATGGGTAGTGCAATCTGGAACGCGTGGGGTTAATTATATTTCTGAGTTTTGTTTCAGGTTGGCAATTTTCGAGTGGAGCCCCCTGGACTCTTCCGCGGTCGTGGAGAGCATCCTAAGGTATACATGTTTACTGCCTGGAGTCCTGTTGGCCCATCCCCCCAGACAATTGGTTTTGTTTTGGACTTGAACTGCCCATTTTTTAGGCAAATCTACGCTAAGCGTTTGAACTCATCGTTTAGCAGCTATGCTTTCCTTCCCGATGTCATTGCCATGGGTCAACCAGTGTCTACGTGATATGAGTTTGTTGTACAGCTTGTTCCTACTTTTTATCTCAAGCTCTTTTGTTATGTTTCTCTCTGGTTTCAGATGGGAAAGCTGAAGAAGCGTATCTATCCGGAAAACATTACCATAAACATTGGAAAGAATGCAACGGTTCCGGAGTGCCCTCTCCCAGGCCACAGGTCCGTTTCATCACCCTGTTTGAGGACACGCTGTGGCGTAATTTTGGCAGGGTCTCCATACAGGCAGGCTAAGGTTCCAGATTGAAGAATTCACATCTCAGTAACTCCTATTACAGTTTACAGAAGTGACTGTTTACAGTCAAACACCACCTGTCGACCTTCTTTAAAAGGCTTTATCGCTGTTGTTCAAAGTGGTGCAGGTGGAAGGAGATCCGGCATGATAACACAGTCACCTGGCTTGCATTTTGGAATGATCCTATCAACCAGAAGGAATGCAAGTATGTATTCCTCGCTGCTAGCAGCAGCCTTAAGGGGCAAAGTGACAGAGAGAAGTATGAAAAAGCTCGCAAACTGAAGGTGAACACTTACGATTTTCTGTTCCTTTTAGAATATGTCGACGAGATTGTTGTTGCATGTGCTGAAAGTTATTTTGAGCTGGTGTTTTCGTTTTGTTTGTTGCTTTTACTATTGCAGAATTGTCTTAAGGAACCTCAGTTTCAATATGATCAACTGAGCAGCAATGAGTGTCTCTGGTTTTACCTATTCGGTCGGTGCTTCTTATCTCGCTTGCTTGCACTTTTGAGTGAGTCTGACGCATTATCGGACTTTACACTACGTTTCGCAGGACTATATTGAAAGCATTCGAGATACTTATACCAGAAATTTTGACTCGAAGGATCCAACTAAGCGTCAAATAGCTGTTGCTACATATTTGATCGATCGTCTTGCTCTGAGAGCAGGCAATGAAAAGGTGCTCTTTCTTTGAGCAATTATCAGACTGTTTTTATGTAATTTCGAAGTTTTTCCTTTCACACATCCTCAGTCATCATATTGTCTGCTATGGGCAACATGCAGGTCATGGCCATTGGCTTTAGTAGTTGGCTAGGCAGCTAGACATTTGCACCTTTCTAGGCAGCTTTCTGTTCCCTGGCTGCAACCTTACTGGCTAGTATTGCACTGTCAACCGAGTAAGTAGTGCAGCAGTGAGGACCTCCAATGAGGTTGGCATGGAGGGGAATCCGTGTATGTGACTTGGACCATGAATTGTTAGTGTCATCCATCGCTTCCTTTGCGAGGGCAACGCGAGTTGCGGCTCTAATTTGTGTTTATGCTGGGACTCAGGATGATGACGAGGCAGATACGGTCGGTTGCTGTTCGCTAAAGGTGGAGCATATCCAGCTTGTTCCGCCGGCCTCGTTGCAGGTGATGTCAAGCCCTCCATGGGTAGAGCGCACAATCACTTGTGTCATTGTATTACTGAGGATAAGTTGTAACCAATACTCGATTTCCTGCTGGCCGCAGTTCGATTTCCTTGGCAAGGACTCTATCCGATACTTCAACACAGTGGAAGTGGAACCTAAAGTATACAAGGCTGTGGGTGATTTTCAAAAAGGTTGGCTTCCCTACCCTTTGCACCGGTTGCGAAAAATCTTTGCTTTTATTCATTTGAGATGAACGAGGAACCAGTGGTACCTAAATTAGCTCGTCGATATGATATCAGATGTGTTATTTGAAATAATGAGGAACTAATGAAATTATGGGCACAAACTCAGGAACAGTATATACTCCCTGCATAAGAAGTGGAAAGTTCGATGTTAAAACTTAGAACAGTTATCGCATCAAAGAATAATGCCATCAGTGATTGGCAGACAGAAAGGGCTCTTGCTGTCAAGTATGGCACCTGATGTGAGGGGGATACATCAGCAATCATACATCCTCTCAACCGAGTACAGAATTGCGGTCTCTTTGGAACTCCTACGCTATCTCAAACTGTTTGCCACACGAAACAGGAAGTTGAATTCAGTCATTCTCCTAGTTCCTCACTGCAAGGAACTGTAAAGTTCGATAAATTTTTGTGGGAACCATAGTTATGTACCTCTTAGTGACTGGAATAGGTGGTGGCCTGTCCATCAAAACTTCGCAGGGAGTGTAGACATCTTGTCATCTTGGGTATTTCTTCCACTTCAGATTATACGCTCAATCTATGAGGTCGCCCACAGACTGGACCTTTTCATTTTTGCTGCAGGCAAGAAGACGGATGAAGATCTTTTTGATAAGTTGGATACCTCAAAGCTGAATGCGCATTTGAAGGAGATCATGCCTTCCCTTACAGCGAAAGTGTTTCGTACTTACAATGCGTCCATTACTTTAGACCAGCTGGTGAGTTGGTCATTTGTCACTCGACCATCTTTTCGGGTTAAGCACGTTGTTTGTGTGCATCAAAAGAAAAAGAACTTGACCCTCTCTAGAGTTGTACCTTTCAATTTCATATGTCGGTTACTGTCCTTTTTTTTATGGGCCAATTCAATGAATTCTCATATCCAATATTCAGTAGGCCAAACATGTACGCTTCATGCATATGCAGCTGGAGCAATCTTCAGGATACTTGCAATACCATGAATTATGTTCAAGAAACATTAGATTTTTATGGGAACCCCAGTGAAGCAACAATTTGTTGCTATGTCCTGCATGCAGTTGCAAGATACGGTTGGCCAGATAGTACAAGAGAGGGTGGCAGACTACCAACGGGCAAACAAGGAGGTAAGGATTTGTGACATGTTTGTCTAAACAGCACACCTCCAAGAGTTTTCTGAAATGGTCATGCGGCCGCTACTTCGTGTATAGGTTCTTGAACAGAAATGTTTCAAAGTCTTACTCAGAGGGTTGTCGACAGTCCAAGGTCGTGAAGCTTTTGGTCAACTTTCAAAACATTGAAGATTTGAAGATTTCTTGGACACTCATTGCGTCCTCCCTTTGTCCTCTATTATCCTTCCAAACATTTCAGCTATTCTTGACTTTTTATGGCAAGTGTTCACCAGTCATTCCCTCGTTTGTAGAGTACTGGATACATTGAAATTCGTCTCTGATTAAGGGCCACCTTGAAATGAGGTTATGTTTCCCAGTTCCAGCGAATTTGCTCTGAGAGCGAGGTGCCGGGTGAGAATGGTTTTTTTTTCTAATTGTTTGCAGGTGGCGATTCTGTGCAACCATCAACGGACTGTTTCAAAAGCGCATGCTGGGCAAATGGAGAAGTTGGAAGCAAAAATGGCAGATCTTCAGGTCAGAGAGTTTCCCGAGTCTCAAGGGGATGTATTCAAGGAAGTTTGTTTGGATCTCAGGAGGAGGTGTTGTCTATAGTGCAAAATCATGATTGGCTGGGCGAGTGCCAAATGGTAGAGAATAGCGGCCTATTACTGTCCTTCTTTTGCTTGGTTCCTTGGTATGATATCGAAGTTCAAGCGATATTGGGATACCAGTGCATAACTGTTCTAGGAGGCCAAGATTGAAAGGAGCATGGAAGCTAACTCGTTATTGATTACAAACTTGGAATTCGTCATTGGATTTTGTGAAACGGAGGAACGTATTTAAAGGAGGAAACGACGTGTTTCTATGTTATTTATTTCAAATAAGTTAGGGGCTATTTCTGCAAATGGAGTGGCTTCATTTACCTGGCAGTCTTTTTGGCTTATGTGTCTTGCCTTTGGGTATGGGTGGCAAGCAGACTCTGCTGTCTGAGCTGGAGGTGGACTTAGACAGAGCACGGAAAGGCAAACCACCATTGAAACGTGATTCAGATGGGAACTCGAAAAAAGCCCAAAGTGTTGAGGCGTACGTTTCCGTCACCACTCTCCTGACCTCTTCCGCTTGTTTAAGTCTGCTTGGCACAAGTTGTTTGTTGGAGAGGTTGATTGGTGCATAGGAGAGTCATTTGCAGTTTGGATTTGGAGATTGTTATTGCATTTTGTCTGTGAATTCACCCAATTTAGTCAAATATTGTGGCTAATTTTCCTGTCGATGCCCCTTCTCTTGAAACTTTTGCCCGACCTTTCCTGTTGCGAAATCTGTGTCGGTTACCTCTCTCAAAACCTCTTCTGATACTGTGAGAAAGAGTTTCTCAACTCGTGTATCAGTCAGTCCAGGCACTCGCCCTTTGACGTGTTGGTCAAGATTTGCGTGCTTTTGTGGTTGCAGATTGGAAAAAAAGGTTTCTCAAACTAAAGGGAAAGTTGAGAAAATGAAGCTGGATATGGCTGTGAAAGAGGACCTTAAAACGGTCGCTCTTGGCACTTCTAAAATTAACTACATGGACCCACGAATCTCTATTGCCTGGTGCAAGCGGCACGAGGTGCCGATTGAAAAGGTCTGCAATTTCCTGTTTTTCTCATCCCCTCTTGTTTTCTTGCCTTTCGCGGATCTTTTGAACTTCCATTCTCTTTGCTTTCTTTAACCGACATTCAGATTTTTGCAGTGAGTGCTTGAATCTGTTCCTTGAGCTTCCTGCATGTACATTGGTCACGTCCGCCTCCATACGTTCACAGCCAAATGACAGGTTTCGGTTTTTTAGTCATCAGAACGGAGCTGTGAATCGTTATCTTCTACCATGTATGTGTAGTTCAGGAACTTAGGGCAGAGAGCTTTCACATGTTGTAAACAGGTGGCTGTCGGGAGTATGTATCGGAATGAATGCAATTTTTTGCTCAATTCGACCCTTCCCTTGGATTACGTGACATTTGTCACATCTTCACAGGTTGGAGACTCGCTGACAAAGGCCAGCCGTTTTGCTTCTTTGCAGATCTTTAACAAATCTTTATTAGCGAAGTTCGCCTGGGCGATGGACGTTGAGCCGGATTTTCGATTTTAAAACGAAAAAATTGCAGTTGGCATAATATTCTGCTTGCTGCTGCTTCCAAGTGGGAGGAAAGGCGGAGACTCCGACAACTGGCGAGGAGGTCACGGTCTGCAGTCCCCTCGCTGTAGAGATTAGGATTGCGAGAGAGCCACTGGCGAACTCGGCTCAGCTTCTGCGGGGTACGGGCTTGTCAGCCAAAGTCAGATGCATTCTTCATGTGAGAGGCGGCCCCTCATGTCCTACTTCCTGTTGGTTATGGCCCCCGAGTTTTTTTTTATAAATCACGGACAGCTTCACTGAAGTCACGCGTTGGGAAATTTTCTGTCCCCTGTCAACAACTGTCCGCTGATGTAGCGTCAAGAATTACTTGGACATTTCATTCTCAGCAGGTCACGATTTTTTGACCGAATGGTTGTTACCAGCAGTGCTGCTCTATTATCGGAAAAGTTCATCTCCAAAAGGAAATATGCAGACACAATCCACCTCCTCTCAAACATCGATTTACAGAAACATCGTGAAGCGCTGTAGCGGTGCAATCTCCAGCATTAACGTATGCAACCCACGCGCTTTTTTCAAGGGAGGTTGCCAAGGGTCAAATGAGCTTTCGGGCGCAATGTCGTTTCGCACAGCTGCTGTGAATCTCGTGAGGGGCGTCGATTTGCTTGTCTCGTGTCGAGTTCAAAGGCGATGCAAGATGTGTGAGCGCCTTAGCAAGAACACGCGCTTGTACATCATGCAGTAGCCGGCACAGCGAACAATCGAATACGGACGGACCATAGTTGCGAGAGGTGTGGAATGGCCTTTGGCCTGGGCCCTACCCCTACTATCAATTAGGTTGACACACAAGAATTAAAGGGGAAGGGAAGTGGCATTGATCTCACGATGGCGAGGATGCCATCAAATGTACTTGGACAACGGCGGCCGTACGGACGAGCAAGTGAGGGCGCGCCAGATTCGGCAAAATCCGCAGACGGGCGGTGAATGCGGAATGATTGAATTTGCTGAAACTAAAATAACATTCCGTACGGTCCGTAATGCCTAGCCAGCCTGCGTTGCTGTCCAGTACGGTCAGCCGTACGGTGTAATTAATAACCAACCGAATGCGGTGGGCGGTCTTCCCCCGTCGATGCGCGATCCAGCGCGCGGTCGGTCCTGCACCGCTCGATGGCGAGGGGACGACCACTGCGCGCGCCTCCACGACAGCGCTGCGTCGTCGGACTGTGCACACGCGCTGATCGCACGGCCCACAGTGCGCGATGGGCGAGCGAGAGCACGCCCCTCCCTCTCGCGCCTGTGGGGGTGGGAGCAGGCAGAGTGGGCAGAACTGAATGTCCAGCGAAGGGCCCTTGCTGGCTGCGTCACAGAGCAGTGCAGCACCTCACCTTCATCCCATCCCATCCCATGTCCTGCTCTGCCTACGGCAACATTGCAAACCCAGTCAACGAAAGCAGGAGATACAGGAAAGCATCTCGGCCAAGTCTTATAGAACAAGCGGGAGCAGAGGAGGTGAGCAGCCAGATTTATTGCCTCAAATGTCTTCCACGCCGGTCCCACTGTGCGCGTGCACCGCACTTATGGCTGAAGTCACTCATCTACAGGGCAGGGTGAAAGCGAGGCGGAGCCAAGAGCTCCTCCCCGTCCTTCCTTATCCTACCTGCGACCTGAGGCTCACACTTCCTGGAAAGGTAAGGGGCGATAGCGGCTCCAAGGAAACAGGGCTATGCAAAATAACCTACATACTGAAACGAACAGAAGCGCAGCAGCATCCCTATCCTGCCACTTTCGACAAGAGCCTAGTGCTCCAATGTCTGTCTGACAACAGCTTCTGGCCGAGCCCTGGCACAATGCAATGGCAGTGTCAGGGACCGGACCCACCGCAAATTAAATTATCTGTAGCCTGCAATGAAATTGTTGAACACCTATCTACCAGGACCCGCTAACGCCACGATACAAGAATATCCTATTGGTCATTCACAGAATGGAGGTCCACCGGCTGTGCGCTGCATCTCCTACGCGCGGCCCTGTCCTCAGCCCTCACGCCCTGTTCGCTAGGAGTCTGCCTGCGCCTCTCCCTCGCCTTGCCGTCCTCCCCCTCCCTCCCCCAATCCCATCCGATCCAGCTTCTCCACCTCAGCGGCACCCCCTGATGACTGCCTCCGCGGACCTCCGCCACGGTTCCAAAAAAAGGAGCATGCATGCCGATCTGTACATTGCAGCTCACAGGGACACCCTCTACTTCCATTTCATCTTCAGTGTAAACTCCGCATTGCCTTCCTACTGCTGCTGCCTGTCGCTCACCAGGTCGAGACCAACCACCAAGAAGGCCAGCCCTTGGAAGAGAAGAAAGTAGAAGTGCATCCCATGCTCCGAAAGAAGGCTTCTTGCCGCAGCCACGAGCAGAAGGGCCGCAAGAGAGAGCTCCTTACGATACATTCTACACAAAACAGAAAATATGCTATGTGAGTCGGTGGCTCCGTTAGAACTTGCATAGACACTGAAGTCCCCACATTGAGAATGGAGCTGCAAACATTCAAGCAATTTCATCGCATCTAAAATAACACAAAATATTGCATGACCAAGTCCATCTACTAAAGACCACACCGTACCGAATCAAAATATAGCGTTAGGGTTGTCTATGCAACAAGAGCACAATGGCTGCTACATTCGAGTCTCACTTGAATGATAACTTCGCAAGTTCAAACCAAAAAGCATGGAGAATGTAAACACTTACTTGCGTCCACCCTTCTTTTTAGGTTTAGACTCCACTTTTGTCTCTTCCACCTTCTGCGCAGCAACTGCTTTCTCCAATGCATCCAGCCCCGATTCGCTTACTCCAGCTCTCTTTAAAGCTGTCTTTGGCTGGAGAGATCATCAATGAAAAACCCACACATAGCAAGTTAGAACAGAAGATGAAACACCAACTTCAGTTAGCAGTCTATGTCGCAGTCTAGACAGGTCTGACATATTAAAATTTGAAGTCCCTTTAATTTTCCCATTGAAACTAAGCCAATTTAGACTCATCCATATGGCCTCCACATTCACATGTGTTTGGACACTTAATGGATTGAGGTATCCAGCTCACTAGAATCGTCGTGGCAAGTTGCACTGGCCAGACTCTCACCTCTTCGACGGATGAGTTATTCATGGCAGCCAACAAGTCCGCCTCTGAAGCTCGCCCACTTTTCTTAGTGACCACCCACTCATAAGAACTCCCGAGTTGGAAGAGCCCCACAACCATGGCGTTGAACTTAGTCACAGACATGCAGTTTTCAAAGAGTAAATAAGGCACCAAGAATGGAAACGACCTGCACCCAAAAACCCCTAAAATTAGCATCACGAAAAAAATTCTAGTTCTTGCAGAAAAGCATCACCAGTAGATCATAATCCTAGTGACTATTGACTAGGAAATAAGAATAGAAAAGGCTAGCTCACCGTGGCGACGGCAGTACGTTCATGATGGACATGGTGGCTGGGACGTAGCATACCACCCACAGAGGCAGAGTCGCCTCCGGGACAAACATCGTCAATGGAAGAACAATGCAGAAAAGGGTGAAGGAATAGAAAGGCAGGATCATCTTTCGAAGCAGAAAGAATAAGAAAATCATATTGAACTTCTTCCACCAGGCAATCTGCAGACAACATATGGCCAATATCAGTGAAGGGCATTGCGGACCAGCGACTTCTTCATCCCTCACCCCCAGCATTGCACCTTAAAATTTTAAAAGCCAGTGGGCATTACTCGGCGAATGATGAGTAATGCCCACCACACTACCACTACTACTATTAAAAGATATGAAAGTCTGATTTACTACGGGTGCGGCGGTGTAGTGTAACCTAGCTCTAACAGCCAGTCATACCTTCGCGGCAATAATGTCAGGAAGAGCAAGTTTGAAAAGCTGCATGGGCCCAGAATGCCAGCGGTGCTGCTGCTTTGAATAAGCCTCGTACGACTCCGGAAGTTCACAAAGAGCCTGCACAAACAGCTTAGCAGCAATGAAGAACTGAAATATAGAAAGCAGAAGCAAGACATAGAGCCCTAATCCTTCCGCACCAAGTGCCTGCACGACACCGCAATAGCAGTCAATGATGGCAGATTCGTCACCTCAACGTCGTTAAGGAAAATCATCTTCCATCCTTTGAGGTGCGCTCGGACAGCAATATCCATGTCCTCCACAGTCGTGCGATCGAGCCAGCCACCAGAATCTTCTAAAGCCGTTATTCTCCAGACGCCTGCCGTCCCATTGAAGCCAAAGAAGTTGATGAAGGCTCCGTTGACCTGCTGCTCTACCTCAAAGTGGAAGGCCAGATTTATGTTTTGAAGCCGAGTAAGCAGATTTTCATCCTTATTTACAAATGCCCAGCGAGCCTGCACCAATCCTAACTCAGGCTGACCCTGCAAAACAGCAACATGCACCAATAGATCGTAATCAGCTACCTCCGGAGGTTAACAACCGGACGGACATGAAGTCAACTCTCTACCTCGCTCTCTCTCTCACACTCTGCCTGTCTCTCAGTCCGTTCTATGCATCACTGGGCAAGGTCCACCTTTCACTTACGATCTTCAAAGAGCTGCAGAAGCAAAAGCTACATCCCCCAACACATGCACTAGTTCACATCGCATTTGCTGAAGAAAATCGTAAGAGAATCGAGTTGAGACAGACCTTGAAATGTGGAACAGTACGTTTCAGGAAATCAGGACGAGGCTGGAAGTCAGCATCAAAGATGGCCACATATTCGTAGTTCTTGACATAGTCGTGACTCATGGCACTGTCCAGATTACCAGCCTGCAGTGGTTCACAAATTCATAAGCTACTGCCATTCTGACAATGTAGAAGAATGCTCATGCACCCAGTATTGAATGAAAACAGTGCAGAACTTTATAATAGGTCTGCTGACACCAAGGGGCCACAACTGACCTTGTAGCCTTTTCTGATTAGCCGATGCACATAAATGATTGGCTTTCCCCGTTGGTTCCACATTTCCACCTCTGCCTTGATTAGGTCTTGGATCTCCGGGTCATCGGAGTCATCCAATACTTGAATGAGCATACGCTCTTTCGGCCAGTCCAGCTGACAGACTGCGCCAATGGACTGATCATATACCTGGAGTTCCAAAACACGTCTGCAAACTTCAGATACTCATTTCCAAGATAAATCTCCTGCATCTGTATTCAGGAAGCATATCACCCTAATGTCTCTCGGAAAGGACGAACAACGACCACAAGGCCTTAATCAGTGACACCATATGATGGTTCTAAACAACAACAGCATTCTTTTATCCCTTTGGTAAACGAGTCCAAACACCAGAGTCCAACCAGAAATTGTACAGAAATCGTGCATTTCAGGAACGAATCAGGGATACGAAGATACTTGTCTCCTCCGAACAGACGAAGCAGAAGCAGACAAGTAACAGCTCACGCATTTCATCGCCAACAAGGTTGACCGGTTTAACATGGGAAGGGATGGCTCTGCTGCGCTCTCACCTCCCTTTCATTGCACATTGGGATCTGGACGAGCACCATGGGATATGACGCCCAAGGATTTTCAGGGTCGGACTCTTCAATGAATGGCTCCTTCAGCTGTGGCTTGTAGCCTCTCAGTTTGATCCAAGCAGCACCCAGGCACAACAGAAGCCTGTCCGCTGATTGCACCAAAAAGAGGTAAATACAGCTATCCGCCAACCACTGAACCAATGGCGCAATGTAATTGCCCCTGTTCCAAGGAAAAAACGCATGCAGGTGAGATATTATACCAAATGGTTCAGATGTCAACCTCAACACCTGTGCAGCCCATTCTGCTATCAACTATCAACAATGCCTGCCAAGTGACTTGTGAGAACATCAAAAACTATTGATGCAGAAAATAGATGCGACATTTTGAGGCTGTGACAGACGCACCTAAAGGCCTTCCAAGTGGTGTAGAGCCAGTGTAGAGTTCCGTAAAAAAGAGACATCGAAGGTAGCTTAGGTAGAGAGAGGTCCGTTGCCGAAAGCTCAGAACCTAACCCGTTGCTGTGAAAGATAAGCTCGAACACAAGAAGGCAAAGCGAGGCAAGAAGAAGAATCCTCAGGGCGCTTAAGAATCGGCCCCCCGGTTTCGAGTCTCTCTTCCACCAGCTCCGAACAAACCCCTGCAGAGGAGACGCGAGAGAATCGTGAGCATTTTGCAGCTTCTGACAGTCAGAGGGACATTGATAACAGCCACTGCATAACGGAGACCAACTACCTGGATGAAAGCTAGAAACTACAAAGACTGCAAGAAACTACAGAATGTCACAAATACATCAAAGAGGTCCTGCATGTAAAAAAACAGGCAGACAGGTAATTGCCTACAAACCCTCCTCCGTGCATCCACCTGCCACTGCTCTTCATCCGTGGATTTGATCAAGATTCTTGAAAGCCATCATCCATGCATCTCCGTACAACCCAAACAGTGCAAACAAAGTCTTGGTCGGAGGTCACATACCTCCTTCGTAAACAAGCGCTCGCGCACATGTGTGAGCAAAGTCATAAAGCCGAGCCCGACCCATGCAATACATCCAGCAGCTTTATGCGCCTTCAACAGCACCACCCAGGTAAACTGCTTGGCACTTCGACTCCTCCCAATTTCCTTCACATCCTTCGGCTCTTCATGACATTTCTCTTCCGTTTGATCTACCTGCTTGAGCTCCACAATGGACCAGCCAGTTTTCTCCATGTGTACTATGATCGGTCGGGTTCCCGCCTCCTTTCCCCACCAGTCTGGAATCTCCAGGCTCGGGGGCATTTCAACCCTCAACTGCCCACTCGGCGCCAGATTGAATCTGCTTGAGGCCACAAGATTTTCTAAGTTGAGAGACGACAGAATCTGCAGCACAGTTCCGGCAGCTTCTCGTCCTCAGCTCCAAACGTCTTTTGGACTCCGATGAAAACCGATCGTGGTAGAGATTACCTTGTCGTCGCCGTAGTTCTGTCTGCAACGCTCACATACTCCTCTTCCTCCTGCTTACCTTAGATTTCACTTCCTCGCCCTACAACATGACACTGCTCAGCCCCTCGGCTCCCGACAGCACAGTGAGCAAACCCTGCGCGGCCCTGACCCCTGCCTCCGGCCATGCCATATCCTCTCTAAGCCTTGCGCCCTTCTCTCGATCGTGACATGCGCTATACGCTGAAACTCGCCGGCCCCGGCAAACGCCTCTGCTGCCTGCCTTGATGTAACAGTGCCTGAGGGAGGGCGAGCGGGAGGGCGAAGGAGGGAGGGAGGGATGGCAGGAGGGAGCGGCAATGGACGGGAAGGGGCGGAGGGTCTTCTGCCGCCTGCCTGCCTGCCTGCCTGCCCGCGGGTGGCCGGCTCTATGCCTGTCAGGGCGGAGGGGCGGGCGGGCTGGCGGGCGGGGGCGCAGCGCAGGCAACGGCGAGCCGCGCGATCGCCGGAGAGCCGACCGCGTGACGCGACGCGCGCCCGCGCGTTTTGCGGGCGGCCCTCGCCATTGGCCGCGCGACGCGCGCCCGCGCGTTTTGCGGGCGGCCCTCGCCATTGGCCGCGCGACGCGCGCCGCAGTCAAGCCCTGCGGGCGCTACAGCCGCCGGGACCGCGCTACGAGCGCGCTCCGCCCGCCAACTGGCCGCCCTGCGCAGGGCGGCGCCGCGACGTGCACGGGCGGACCCCGGGGCGACGTCAGCGGCGCTCTGACAGGCGCCACGCGGGCCGCGCGCAGTGGGCGCGGCTCTGACGGCCGCGCGCAGAGGCGGCAGGTGGCGGGCGCCCCCCTCTGCGCGCTCCACGTCACGCGCAACGGCCCGGCCCACGGCCCCGTGACCGCATGGAACGCAGCTGTAGCACCCGGGGCCGGCCGTAGCCGCGGGCGAACGGTCTCCATCGGCGAGGCGACTGTCCGTTGCCGCAGCGCGCGCCACTTGCCCGATCGTCCGCCACGTCACGAACCACACGTGCGGGCGCGCGCGGCGAATGGCCGGGCGTCGGAGTCGACCGACAGCGATTCGAAATGCGAATTGAATCGGCCGTACGGGGGCGAGTTCGAACTCGCCCGGCCGCAGTTTGAAATGGAGGGCGGTGATCGCCCGAGCGAGCGAGCGATCCGCCGTCGGCCGCCCGCCAGCGCGCCCGCCCGCCCGCCAGCCGCGTTGACGCGACGGGCGGCGCACTCGGTCCCAACAGCCGTAAATGCGCAGCGCCGCGCCCACTCGCGCTACGCCACGTGTCGCAAGCGCCTTCTGTCCAAGCTACCCCTCCCTAGCCCCTCCGCGCGGTACCCATTTCGCCGCCCGCCCGTCCCCTCCTTCCCTTTCCCCCGCGGTGCCGCAGCGCGCAGGCGGGCGGGCAGGGGCAGGGGCAGGGGCAGGGGGCAGGGCAGGCAGGACGGCGCAGTTCCATTCCATTCCATGCCGTTCCACTGCAGCGCTGCGCGTCCCCCAGCAGGGGAGCGCCGTACGTACCGTACCGTACAGTCGGGCCGCCCCTGGTCCGAGAGCGCCCCCGGCTCGCCCCGCGCGGTTTCATTCAATGCCCGCCCCGCCCCGCCCGCCCCGCCCCGCGCTGACCTGGCGCGACCGCTCCCCGCCGCGGTCCGCCCCCCGCCCCCGCCCGCTCGCGGCGCCGACGTGGCAGCGCGGGCCGCCCGAGCGTTCGCGCACTGTCGGTGGCGACAGAGCGTGGAACATAACGGGATGGGACGAAACGGAACGGCGGGGATCGCTGACTGGCGATCGCCAGCAGTCCCGCGCGCCCGGCCCCCCCCGCGCCGCCGGACCGCAACGGGCGAGGGGCCGTGGCGGCTGGCGATTGGCGGGGCCCGCGCGTGGCACGGCACGGATCTCGCCGCTGATCCCGCCGCAGATCCCGCCAGCCGTACTACGAGGGAGTCTAGAGCCCAGACTTGGCTCCCGTTGTGGGATCCGAAACGGATTGTACGGGCGGTATCGATCTGTAGCATGCAAAATCAGATAAATGGTGATGTGTTATCATGGATCTCATGATGGCGATGTATGTACTGTACAGGGACAAACCAACACGAGGAACCACGAGGAATTGGTCACAACGGAAAGCTATGATGGGAAATCTACTTGTAAGCTTAATAACGCGGTCCTGGAAGCAGCCGATGTAGTACTGCAGAAGACAATTCCTTACTGGAAAGAAAAGACTTCCGTTTGATTACCGTATTTTAAATCTTGTAAACAGTAATGTCGCATAAGCGTGTGCCTGTTTTGAATTCCGAAAATCTGAAGCTTTTCGAAGTCTGAACCCCCCTGCTATGGCAAGCCAATCTTGAAATAAAATTGAGAAAAGCTTCGCTGGGGAGTTTTCGTCTGGTTTTCTCGTTCGGGTTTGTGCGACGCGCGCACAGAAAGCTCGGGCGCACTCGTGACTCGTGATGGCGCAGGTGGGAAGCTACAACGCATGTCCTGCACACAGCGGTTGTGTGCAGAGGGGATGGCCATACTCTTGAAGTGTCACACCAGCTGTCGCCAGAACGCGACTATGCGTATAAGAACAGGCACGTGCTACAACTCATCGAATCCACGCCATTGGCATGTCACGGCAAGCGACATGCATTTATGTAGTTGAAGAAACGAAGCACTGCACACATGCCGCCTTCACAACGGGAAATAACAGCATGAAAGGACCATAGTAATTCAAGAACTCACATATACAACTCACTTAATCCTCAATTTCATCTTCTGGTTCAGGAGCAGATACAGAATGCAGTCCCGAGGCGCTAAGCAGTCGGCCATGATCCAAGAACAAGCTTTCTGCCAAGATTTGGGAGTCAGCACTTCCTCCACCCTGAGTTGAGGCAAACGCGTGGCGCGGCTCCTGGGCAAGGGACATGGCAGGGGGTTGCCGGGCAATCACGGCGTGAAAAGGGCTGAGCTCCATGGCCACCGTGCTGGCATGCGTTAATGCTCCGTTCAAAGCCATTCCCTTTAAAATGCACGCTATGGCACTCATTTCCATCTGCAAAACAAGTGAACACTTGGAGAGGGGGGAGGCGGGAGGGGGAAGGGGGAGGAGCACGAAAAAGAAAGGAAATGAAACACAAGAAAGCGGAAGGTAAGAAAGGAGAAACAACACGAAATCATCAGCTGGGCATCAGGACATGGGAAATGAGGAAAAATTAGCAGGCAAGAGGTGAAGAAGGAAGGTGGAACCAGGAAAGAGGGGGGAGACGGGAAAAGTCAGGAATATAAAGAGAACAGAGCTGGAGGATAGCGATGAGGGAAAAAACGGCCAAGCAACTAGAAGGGTGGTTGGCTGCAAGCCACAAGGGTAAAACACAGGCATGAGATTGCAAATCACTATCACTGTTTGCTTCAGGTCTGTTTGCTTGCCATCTTCAACTGTTGTGCGCGTTCCATCTGCCATAGAAATGGAGACCGGAATGATTGGAACCTGAGAAACAAGACATAAACAAACAGCCTTAAGTCACAAAAACTAGTCTGACAGCAATTACAGCACTTATCTCGCTACCCCTGTGTGCACACATTCTAGGAAGGGCATACGAATGCAGGAAGGAGGAGATGCTCTGGATGCATCAGCAACCTCTGCATGGAACGTAACGAGCAGGGGAAGTCGATTACCTCCTCGGAGCTGGGTGGGTGTTAGAAAACAGGAGTCCACGAGCTACAATGGAGCCCGCAGCAGCTGCCGCTACCCGGGTAGGATCAACCTCAGTGTGGTCATCAGCAGTGTTCCCATTATAAGACATCAGACCATTTTGAAGACCCTGCAGGCAGTCAGAATCACTGAGGTAGGATTCTGCCTGTGCGACATCTTCAATGGCTTCTTCGCTGATGAATTCCAGCACTGCATACCCAGCGGTAGCAAATATGGTAAGCGTCAAGAATGGAGAGCTTCTTGTCCTAGAAGCGTTCATTCCGCTTGTGCACGCTCATTATCTCAGCTTCCTGACCGCTAGTGAAGGCTTTTGGTGAAAGCTTGCGAAAGCCTTTCCTTGGCACTTTACTCCCTGCCTGATACATGCCATTGACTGAAATTCACTTTCTTGTATCTGCTGTTTGTATGTGGCTGTTATTAAGGACCATATTTACTGGCCTTTCGCTTGTCCAAGTGGAAGTTGAGAAGAAGAATAGTGCCTTGTCAACGGAATTGGCAGAAGTGTCTTGGCCAAAAGTGTAGTTGATGGTTTGAATTTTTTAGGCAGAAAATTATTACATGCATAGAGAACGGATACAAACTATAACGGCACTCACCATTTTCGTGAAGGAACGAACACAAGGTAGAAGTTGTCATATCCGCGTGGGCAAGGACGACTTCTGGCTCCTGCATATCCAAGGGAGGTCTCCGCAGTTTCTCTGAAATTTCCACTCCTGCATATGAACCTGCTATTCAAACGACACAGGATCACGGCCAATAGATTGGAAGGTATAGACTACGATTTTCCAGAAACTTTGGATTGGTGACTCACAGACAAAAATTAGACAGACAGTAGGCAGGCAGACAGACAGTGGTCTCCCCCCACCGCCTGAAATCCACTAACATTGGAAACTATCGACCTACAATTCCTCGCAACAGTCACGATAAGTAGCTCCCAGATAGATGGCAATAGGCCAACAACAATCCGGGCTACAGTCATGACAGACATTCATTGGGCAAGGATATTTCTGAAAAGACAGAAAAATGAAACCTCTTCTTATACTTGCTGCTTATTATGGTCCAGTACACACACCGTTCGAAGTAGATAATCCAGCACAACATCTATCCGAGTAAAATAGAGGCTAACATAAGTTTTCCTTTATTTTTGAAATGCAATGGATCACTAAGTCTCACGCAACAACTTTGGAAAAACATGTTGGGTGCGGTTGCAAGTGTTAACTTTCTTTACTCTTTGAGAAGAAACAGTGGATTTATGGAGGTTGACGAAGAAGCTCAAACGAATAATTACACAAACAATTCCACTGAGGCATGAGCAGGACCCGGCAGTGAGTTCACAAATCCACAAAATTGCAAACCTCAGCCCTGTCACATCAGCACTCACGATTGAAAGTCAACCGCAAGTGTACGCGCTAGCTCTAGCTCGCTGCCTCATCTCCTGCAATTCTTGACCTCAGTCAATTACCGGTGTCCTACCAAAATCAAAATCAGACACCTGCAAACATCCTGGCTCCAAGGAGTTCAGGCACATGAGTCAGAAAAATCATGGAAGCTTACCAGATCCTGATGCCTTATCGACTGCGCGCTTATTATACAACAGCTTCCCGAGCACGTGGAAAAGGTCAATTATGTTGTCTCGAGAAGACTCCAGAGGCAAAACAAATGGTCTTATGCTGCCTGTATCTGGGTAACCTAAATCGTTATTTGCAGAATTGTCTGACTGCTTCGTCTGTCTCAGCTTCTCTTTGCCACGACCCCGCCTTTTTCCTCCGGCAGGTCCGCCAGGATCCCAAGGGGGTCCTTTTCCTGTCCAAGGCTTTGGAATTATGCCTAAGCAATGATATTGAAGACTGAATATTGCGTGTCGGATGTCTCCTCCACTCCTTCTTGCCACTTCGCTAATTAACTCACTTGAGACATCGAACCCCTCAGCTGCCGCAACTCCTGACAGCACCTTTTTCAAACTACCGAGCGTGATTGGATTGCATGTGATCTGTCCAGAACTCAACAAGAAACGCAGATTATCTTATCAGACGCCGTTGTACTTGAATTGTATAAGCAAACTGGCTTTAGGATGCAGTTCATAACAGTTTAGCAATCGAAATGTAATCGGAACAAAAAAAGCTACCAATCACAGTGTCCACTTGGGAGGCAAATAATTTGCTTCCCACCTTAGTAGCTCCTCCTTTTTGCAATGCCTTCTGCAGGTCAGCCGTGGTCGCTCGACTTCTATCCCCTTTTCCGTTATCTGCAACTTCTGTGACTATTACGATAGTGGGAAATCGAGCAAAACACGCCAGATTGTACATGATACTTGCAAGCTGTTCTCTTCGTTCGTTATCCAAAGCCAAAGGGAGATCGTCAATGAATAGCAACTTAGGAGATGAGGTCGTTGCAGACTGTCCGGCAACAGAAGCTTGCAGGCTGTTTCCTTGCACAGAAGATGACTGCGTCAGGGCCAGAACTGGAAACCTCATAGAAGATTGAACAAATTGTTCAAAATCTCCCAGCTTAGAAACGTATGGAATATCTGCGATAAAAAGGGAAAAATTTAACAGAGGGAGGAAATGAAAACAGATTGATTGTCAGTGATGTGCTCATATGATCGATGCAGTCCAGGACCTATGCATCGCAAAGGTATGGAAATTGCATAATTTCTACTGTAGACACTGAAAACAGATGCCAGCCTCCCTAGAACGACGGTCTGTCCTGACTGAAGTTGGAGAGCAGACATGCCAGGGTTCATTACTCAGGCCGACAGAAACTAGCAAATTGAGGTTCCGATGCGACAAACCGACAGCTCACCTTTTGCATCATTGTGAATGTGCTCAGACCACAGTGTTGGCACCGGCGGATTCCACTCACAGACTTCAAATTTGAGCTGCTTAGCAAGTACGCGTACTACTGACTGCACGTAATCCCCATCAAAACCTGTCAATCATCACACTTAATTGCAAGGAAACATGAATATATCGAAAGACCATGTCCCAATTGTCACCTCCAATTAGCTGCCATCGCACAACTTCCTCAAATGTGATTTATTCGATAAGCAAGATCAGCATACAACATTACGAAAAAGCGAACCAAACTGTGCAAGCTGTCATCTGCAGAGAATCACTTCATGGAGGTAAGCGGGCAATTCACCGTTTTCCCTGTCCCTGCAGCCCATCGCCAGTGGCAGGCCCAAGATTAGGAGTGAAAAAAGGTGTCAACTTCAAGATCTCCACTGGTTATAACATGCGAAGGATATCAATCTGAAACCATAGAAAAAACCCAAGGAAGCAGCGTGAGACCCCGAGTATTTGAATTTCTCCACAACATTAATCAGGAAATCCAAGAAGAAAAAAACTGACCTGCAGACCCTGTTAGAAGAAGAACTTTGCTTCCTGTATGCACCTGCAAAATCCGCAGCATCCATACATCCCACAGTCTTTATCCAGATCAATCCATTTCCACCCCTTCTCGGATTCTAGATATAGTGACTCCAAAAATTGGCTGAGGTGACCTTTCGGCAATAACCAAAGGCGGACAAGACAAAAATGCCGCCCATACACATATACATATACATACATATGTGTAATGCATATGCAATACATGAATAAACGATGCACCAAAGATAGACGAGTATCCTAACAAAAGTTGTGCATACAAGGACAACTTCACTCTCACCTTAACTTCCAATTGCTGCTTGAGCCAGGATTCCACTTCTGAAACCTGTCCTCAATCCAGCCAAATATAGCGAAGTGATTTGCAGTGACAATAAAATGTGTTGAAGAATACATAAAAGCGCAAGTCACAGTCAATCGGCTTTAGAGATAGAGCCTAACTTCAACAGACTGGACAAACATGGAACTTGAAGACATCTAAAGAACATGCCAAGTTAAAGGCAAGACAACACAACCACGGGTGCTCCCTGGTCGGCGACCCGCGTTTATTTTTTGGAGCTTACTAAACTATACAGCCCATGTAAGGCTTAGGTGACAGTCAAAAGTCTGCTGAGCCCTCTTCAAACGAAAGATTGAGTATGAGAATTTTAACTGTAGCCTTTACTGCATATATTTTTCCACTGCACTCGTACCAATAGCATACTCTTTATTTCATGCACACTACTACTCTCCTTAAAAATTTCATTTACACAAATCCTAAATGCTCGTTGCTGGTACATGTAAGTACCTAACTGCTTTGCCTTTAGCCTCACGTGCTTCAAGCTGTGCTGTGATGCCATACTGTTCCACAAGATCAAGCTGGGAAAATCGCAAGTCTGGCGAAGGCATCTTCGACAAGGGCATTTATGGTGTAGTAGTGCCTGCTGACATTAGGTGACGTGACACTTCGAGTGGTCCATTGGCCAAATTTGAAAGGCCTAACGGCGTTTATGCACCTCATGCGAAATGCGCGAACAGGCAGACGTACCTCTACTAGCAATTGCTAGTCCCAGGATGTAATACAAAGTTGAAATGCAAACAAGACATTGGACACTGAACCATACAATATTCCTCCGTCACTAACGACAATCAGAATGGGGCGACCAAGAGAGTTTTCAGCTTTGCAAACCTTTTTCTTATGGAGAGCAAGGTCAGCCTGGTGTACTGGCGCATACTTGTCCACCCATGACTTTCCATCTCTTTCCACTATGTGAAAAACTTCTGGTCGTGAGGCAGCTCCAAGGTCTAGAACAGAGGTGAACATGCACTTAAAGCTCCCTCTTAGAATTTTTTCTAAAGTCAAAAAAATCATCTCACAGCCATGAGAGAAGGCATTGAGACAGGCAATGTCCACCAGAAAGTTTAAATCTCCAGCAGCACATTAACTCATCCATTGATATTGGATGTTGCACACCTCGTGGAGTAAGCGTCTGCTTGCCTGCTTTGGCATCTGATGCTGGAGCCGGCACAAAGCCATGTTCCGACAATGGAAGAGGGAGTACTCCCCCTGCGGGAAAATTACTAAGCTTGGCAAATTCTGCAACGCGCATGCATAAAAACAGTGCACGCATGATCACTTCTAGTCTGTGCAAAAGGCATTTTCTTTTCTGAAGTACATTGAAGGCTCTGAAGTAGCCAAAATTTTGAGAAGACAAGACGAAGAGAGCATGAAAACGAAGAAAGCGAAATACGTATTTGCAGAGCCAATGGGAATAAATGTATGGAAAACCAGCTCAACCGCCAGTGTCGCCGGCTGGTGCTTACTGGATCTTATTGACTTCCTTGAGGAGCGATTTTCTCGAGACTTGGAAGTTATAGAAGGCAGACAACTGTCCTGCAAAGTTTTCTCAGAGCACGATGTAAGAAAATTCTAATGTTTAGAGCATCTCGGAGTTGCCGTTACTACTTCCACATGCTCGAATAACTCGAATACTCATGTAAGATGATTGCCTACAATACAATAATTCTATGAGCAAACAATGAAAAAATATATTTCACATAACGACGTACCTTCCGCGCCGGCTCCTCTTGCAAGCTGTTGATTTAACTGGTGTTGTCTCATCCATTCCGTCCTCACGACTGCTGGCGTCCAATGTGCTTTTTCCTTCATCCTCTTCATCTGAGGAAAGACAAATTACGTTTCTCCTTCTCTTCATACTCGCAGTCCCTGGGACTCAAACCCAATCAATGCCAATACTTGGGATGTGGCATCAATGCCAATTCTTCTTGTCAGTCCCTGCACAGTCCAGTGCAGTGGCACTCTTGCAACGATCGTCCCTCCCCCCGGCATCCAGGTGGCAATGGTACAGTCGGGGGCCCTCGTATTTACCGCCCTGAGGAGTGCGTCCCCAAGAATTTCGCCCCGATTTTGCCGAAACCACCTTTTTGTACGGTAACTTCGTGTTACAGTACAGTACTGCACCGTACTGTCCGTACTTTCCGTATTGTTCGTACTATCCGTACTAGCTCCCGCTCCACCCAACCATTGAAACCAATGTTTGGCTGGATCGGGAACCAACGGTTTGCAAATCGCGACCATTCCAATGGTTGATCCAACTCATGGTCCGTCCAGCCCTTGGCCCGGAATGTGTTCGGCTACCCTTCGCGGACGTACGCGATTGTGCGAGCGTCGGCCGGGCAGCTGAAGTCTGGCCACGGGCAGATCGGAAATGGTTTTGGCTGCCCAAACAGTGAAGCAAACGTCCGCGATTGGGCGTGTGTCGTCCGGGCAGCTGAAGGTTTGGTTCCGGGCAGCTATAAACTGTTTTCGGCTGCCCTGTCCTCGAAGCAAACGTCCGCGATTGGGTGAGCGTCGGTCGGGCAGCTCAAGTTTGGTACCGGGCAGCATTCAAATGGTCTATTCTGCTCCACCAGCGAAATCAATCGTCCGCGATTGGGCGAGCGGCGGCCGGGCAGCTGAAATTCTTGTTTGTCCTCCGTCGCCGCGATTCCGATCAGGGGCAGCCCCCCTACGGCGCGTCCCGTCACGTCGCGCGCACCGTACAACAGCATTCCCCCACGGCGGTGGCGCCACCTGTACGTCCGTACAGTCTGATCCCCAGGGGAGATGAGGTAGGCGCGCGGCCCGCCATTTTGGGCCACCCCTTTGTCGTCCGGGCAGCTCGCTGCCAAACTTGAGCTGCCCGGCCGACGCTCGCCCAATCGCGGACGCTTGCCTCGCGTAGAGGGCAGCCTGTAATAGGTTTGGGCTGCCCGGGTCCCTCCCCAAGGCCTCGCCACGCGGCCCGGGCTGTCATGTCTCCCTCCCTCACCGACCACCCGCGCTCTCTCTCTCCTCTCACTCTCCCTTTTCCCCCCTCTCAAAGGTTGCAACCATTGGCTGGCTTCCCAGCAACCCATTGCCAATAACAGCAACCATTGGACCCTTGATACCCGCTTCATCCAACCATTGCCAATGGTTGCAACCATTGGCTGGCCATCCACCCAACCATCGCCAATAACTGCAACCATTGGCTGGCCATCCACCCAACCATCGCCAATAACTGCAACCCTTGGACCATTGATTCCCGCCCCACCCAACCATTGCCAATGGTTGCAACCATTGGCTGGCTATCCAGCCAGCCATTGCCAATACCTGCAACCGTTGGACCATTGATTCCCGCCCCACCCAATCATTGCCAATGGTTGCAAGCATTTGCTGGCTGGAGAGCCAACCATTGCCAATGAGTGCAACCATTGGACCATTGATTCCGTCCCCACCCAACCATTGGAGCCAATGGTTGGCTGGATCGGGAACCAACGGTTTGCAAATCGCGACCAATCCAATGGTTGATCCAACTGATGGTCAGTCCAGCCCTTGGCCCGAAATGTGTTCGGCTACCCTTCGCGGACGTCCGCGATTGGGCGAGGGTCGGCCGGGCAGCTGAATTCTGACCACGGGCAGATTGGAAATGGTTTTGGCTGCCGCAACAGTGAAGCAAATGTCCGCGATTGGGCGTGCGACGTCCGGGCTGCAGAAGGTTTGGTCACAGGCAGCCCTAAACTGTTTTCGGCTGCCCTGTCCTCCAAGCAAACGTCCGCGATTGGGCTAGCTGTCGGCTAGCTGGGCGGACGCTCGCCCAATCGCGTACGCTTGCCTCGCCAATGGTTGAAACCATTGGCTGGCTGGAGAGCCAGCCATTGCCAATGGCTGCAACCATTCACAGATCGGACCATTAGACAAACCAGTCGACTGGTTGGCAACCAGTGGTTGCGGACCGAAACAACCATTCGACTGGTTGCCAACCAGTGCCGCCGGATCGAAACAACCATTCGACTGGTTGCGAACCAGTGGCGCAGGACTGAAACAACCATTCGACTGGTTCGGAACCAGTGATCCAATGGTTGGCAACCATTGAATTTCTGAAATTAAAAAAATCTGCAAAAATGGGTCGTATGTGTTTTTTGGTGGGTTGCCAACCGTTGACAACTAGTGTAACAAGCCTGATGCGTACAGATGCGTACGGATTCGTACAGCCGAGTCGTATGATTGTACGGAGATTCTGTACGGCCGAACCGTAATCGTTTTCTCCGAAACGCCGACGGCATTTTGGTAGCTGTAGCGTTCAGTTCGCTACAACTAGTGTACAATACGATGACATGCGTTACAGTACGATACAGTTCGATACAATAAGATTATCTACAATACGATACGTAACGGTACGCTAGGCTACGCTACGTACCCGTTCGGTATATGCGAAGCAGCAGAACCGTTCGATGTAACCATCACGTTCGAACAGGCTATCTACTGCGATAAATTGATTTAGAACATCGAACGGCGGTGCCATTCACATCGAACGGCCAAGGAAGCTTCGCCGGCCATCGAACGGCGGCCGCAGTCCCAACCTTATCGGGTCGGCGCGGGACCATCGGACGGAATGGACGGACAGGAACGTGTGGGACCAAAAAGTCTGTTGGCTGGTTGCCTTCCCTGACACGGCAGGCCGGCTCCTCGGGAGCCAAAAGGCGCTCGGCCCTGCTTACACACACTTTCTTCTTCTCGTTCTTCCTCCCCTCAGGCGAGCGCTGCTGCGGGCGGACCTTTTGATCCGAGCCATGGCGTTCGCATCGATATTTATCGCTCTCTTCCTCTTCTGCGTGCCTTTGGCGCGTGGAAACAAGGCTGCTGTAGAGGATGGTGCTGCTGCTGGAGGCATGCCAACCATGGTGGAAACAGGTGAGCTCAGTTGTGCTTGTTTGCCGTGCTTTCCCCTGCTTGATGGCAGCAGCAGCAATGATTGCAAGATGCTGCTTAGCAATTTTGCCGTTTTCTGATTCCTTGTGGTGTCTTTTGCTGTAAGAAACCGCTTTGTCAAGCTGTTTCTAGGCTGTTTTCAAGCTTTTGTCAAGACCTTGCGCCGTTGCAAGAATATCGTGCAAGAAAGTTTGAATCTTTATTTTCTTTCGTGGCATCTAGGTGGCCTTACTGTCAGTGCTCCAATTGAAATTCTGGAATCAAGATACGTGTACGGAGCGAATCAGAATCCATTGCAGACTGTCATTCGATTCAGAGTCCCTGCTTGCTCACTCCATACGCGTGCAATGAAGTATTTTTTCGTCAGCAAGTTGATGGCATCGTTCAACGATGAGACGAGGCCTTCATATTGGAGCCGGTTGTCGACGATTTCCTCGAGTGCAGAGGTCTGTCTGCACAGGTGAGTTCACTGCATGTTGTGTTTTTTTTGGCTTCTCTTTCGTGGCTTGGCATGCTACTACTATTGCAAAAGGCATCGTGGATTCTTGCGCGTTTCCTTTTCTTTCAAAAAAGTTTGCAGTCGTTTTGTTTAACGACAGGAATTAGGAACTTTGCCTCTCAGTTTTAGTAGTTTAACAGTTTTCTTGCTGTTTTTTCTTATCGTTTCTCGCCTTTTTGTTGCAGGAATGAGAGCATTGAAATGGGCTCGTGCCTTGTTGCCTGGATTCCTTTAAAATAGACGGCAACCCTGACTTTCCTTGTGTACCATTCTGAAGTTACTTATGTGGACATTAAGATTCCTTTAAACGGAGGACTTTCGAATGCCAAGTTACAGGTGCAACTCACAGAAGGTACGTGCTGAAATCTTTCGAAAGGACAGCCTTGCAGGGCAGGCTTTGAAGAAGAGAAACAGTGTTCTTTTTTTGGAGTAGATCGATAGACATTTCTTTGCTTGGGTTTCTGGCTGATCCTTATTTTGCTGTGTGGGAAATTGCGGTGTTTGCAGAATTCTGTATTTATCGCGTATATCTCTTCATTTTGGGCATCTTCTTGTTCTTGATGGCTCCGATTCTAAGCCAATGGCTGCTATTTTATTATAGCAGCGGAATGCTTTTTGGAGTTGCTGTTATTGCATTCATTCTACCGTATAAGGTATTTGCTTCAACCATTTGAGACATCTTGTCATGTTTCTAGATCTGTGAGTGTTTTGAGCTCTTGATCCATCCAACCACCCAATTTCAATTGCTAACCGGCACATTTTGGTACTCAGGATTAATTTGGATTGTAAGAGGGTATGTTTGCAGGCCTTTCGACAAGCGCCGACTGTTGGGCAAGGCTTATGGTATATTTTATTTTTGGGGTCCTTTGTAAGTTGTTAACCTCGCGTCACGCGTCATCATCATCCTGTCGACACTTTGAAATGTCTTGCTACGTTTTCTAGAACGTTTGTAAGCAGTCAATGCATCATTCGGATGGAGGAAAACTGATTTCAAGGTTAACTGATTGGTTGATTACATTGGTTTCGGATTGCGATGTATTGTGCATTTAAATCTAGAACTGATTGGTGAATTCTCAGTTTGGCTATTTGTTTCATCATCGTAGCTTTTAGAAAAAATGTGCTAAAATGTGGGTTTTCCGTTCCCTTTTATTATTTTATTGCAGACGGGAATCGGTTATATTGGACAACTCTATTTCTTGTTTCAAGCATTCGATGCAATGCAAAGTTTAAGTGGACATGGAGAGGCAGCCCCTTCGGTAAGTTGCTTCTGCCTATTCGTCTGCCTTCCGACATAGGATTGCGACAATGAAAATTGACATTATTAACAATTTTTTTATTGGTTTTAATTTCTGTGCAGATTCTTATATTATCAATCGTTATGTTTCTTTTGATTGGAGCTGGGCTCGGATATTGGACTACTCGGAGTATCATATTGACACCCGAAGGCACAATAACTCCTTCCATTGCTGAATTCGTGAAGTGGGCAATGCGCATCGTGTCTATAGCTCTCCTCAGTCAGGTAATTCTTTCCCTTTCAATTTTGTTGAATACGACTGCTTCATTAGAGGAAGTTATGTCTTTTTTTTTTCAATTTGAGGTGAAAATTTTGACTATAGATGATTTGTTTGATTGAATGTACAATTTCAATGTGTCTAATGGTGTCCTCATTTCTGATATATTCATATGGGAATTGCAGAGTTCTCACGATCTCGAAGACTCTGCATTTGCCGTTCTACTGGTGGCTATGGCCTCGCAGTTGCTTCATGCACAACTTTGGTATGTCCCAGCTGAACTGTCTTTTAATATTTCTGGATTGTAGCTGAACCATGTTTGGGGAATCGGGCAATTCAAAGGAAACATTTTTATGTTTTTGTGGCTCATTGTGTCGGATGTAGTAATTACTCTCTTTTTATTCTTGTGCGTTTGCGCTATGTGCAGGAGACTGACCAAGCAAAGGAGTACTTGTGAGAAAAACAGTTTTGATCCTACGAAAGGCGGTAGGTCTTCAAAAAACAACACCGGTCATTTTTTGATTGTTGTATGCAAGATGCAAATGAAGTCAGCTGCTTTTGAGGGATTGAGATGTGATGTCTTTTGAAATCGAGTTCGCAGTTAACTTGGATATGGCTGCTTGTTTCTTTGCGATGTGTCAATTTTTTTTGGTCATAAGAGAAGATCTCAAACTGTTCTCGTTCTTTGCTGGTACTTGCGTTGGTGCTTGAATTGAGTTTTTCTTTGGTTTTTATGCAGGTGACTATGGGAAAGATTTCATTCCCAAGCATATCCAAGAGCGGGCATATGTCTCGACTTCCCATGGCTCTCAACGTCGAAGACTCCAAAGCCCACCGACCGCCCACTACCGATAGACTAGGGAAGGATAGGATTGGGGTACCTTCAAGAAGACATGGAGAGTAATCCACATGCCAATGGTTGGTATTTCGAAGGAAACGCCTTCGGGTTTTGACTCACTTCATGCACAAAAAATGCCAAAAGGGGCTCGTGAAGAAGCCGAGGGGATGAGGGATTGTTCGGCACATTGCAAAGAAGCGGGTCGAGAAAGTCAAGAACTCAATAAGTGGGAAACTGGCAAATAAGTTAGAATGTTTGTGACAAAAATGAGGTGGATGTAGCCTCTGGTTGCACGCTGATGCAAGAGTTTGAAAGACTGAAAATAATGGTACTTGCTTTTTTTTGGACGCGACTGTAAATATTTATTGCAGAAGTTTTTTAGGAGCAGGTCCAATCTGTGTTTTGGCTTTGCCAATGGTTTGTCGCCTAGTGATAGCGAAAGTCAAACACAGTCAGGGTCAGTCAGAGTTGGTCAGTCTTGCGAGTGGTAGTTGACGTCAACCTTTTGTTTCGTCTTCTCTTCGATTGACTTTTGTTATGGAATATTCTCTCTCTTTCAGTAGGAGAGTGGGAAGTGGATCATGGAAACCTTGTGAAGTACTTGGCTTTGGATGACCCACTTTCCTCTTTAGGTAGTTGGGTGATTGGCTCACCTTTTGGCCACATCACTTTCCCTTTTTGTCCCTTGAAATAGCGATTTGCTATCTGTTGAAGTTAAACACCGTTGTGTTGCAATGCATGTCATGATTTTGCTTCTCAATAGAGAAGTGTGTGACCACTTTGAGATCATTCTGTGGAAATCAACTGGCACGACTTCGCTCTCATTCCCTCCTTACCCTTAAATAGCCTATTTACGATAGTTAAAGGATATCCCTTATCTGAAGAGGCCTGGCCATCCAATATGAATATTCGCCACGGTACCGTACCGTATACCGATGTACAGTACCTTACCCCGCATTTGTGAGCGATTCAAATCCTCGTGGTTCTCCATGTCGTTGTTGCTGTCCGCTGCCGGTCACCGCGGGTCAAGGGCTGTGAGCCACGTGACAGCAGTAGCGCACGCGGCATCCGCTGGCTGCCATGTGGCGATGTATCATTGGATAATTCTCTCGATGCAGCCACGTTGGCGCCACGTTGGCACAACGCGCCCTCATGGAACGCGGAAAGGCGTCGCACACTACGCCAATACGCTTAACGGTGGGCCACCCACAGATCCCCGCGCCGTCAGGGTTTACAGTGCGGTCGCCGCTCCTCACGTTCTGAACCCGTGCGAATCAGTCCCATGGCTGTCTCGACTAGAACCAGTACATGAAAAACTGAAAATATTTCCTAAGTATGGTCGTCCGATGTACTGAATCGTTACTTTGCAAGCTGCAGGATCCTGGGTTGCCGTTGGCGTACACGTGGCAGCCCTGGAGCGCGGGTGATCGGTTTGGATAGTGCCGTCCCTCCCTCCATCCCTCCCTCCCTCCCTGCAACGCCAGGCCTTTCATTTCCTGCTTCTGGCAAGGTTATAGAGGAGAGGTAAGGGTTTGTGCGGAGGAGTAGGCGCCATGGCTACCGAAAGCTCTAATTCGACTATAAGTGAGTTTGCTCTGGTCTTTTTTTCTTTGCTTCTACCGGGTGTTCCTTTGCTTTTCAGGTGTTGTTTCGACGTTAGCAACGAACCTTAGCTGACTCACTCCGGTGGCATGCGGAGATGGATGATGACGAATGTCGTGTTTTTTCTGTGCTGTGTTTTTTATTTTTTCAGCAAAAGATGATGAGAAGTCGGCATCAGAACAGACCGCTCCCGCTTCTGCGGCAGTAGCAGACACGTCTTCCACTCCGGAGTCCTCGGGAGCCCTTTCAGCTGCAGGAAATCCGTTTGACTTCTCTAATATGTCCAGTCTTCTTAACGTAAGTAATGTGGAAGGCGTTTTGGAGGAGTGTGTGAGAAACCCTTTTAGGTCCTGCTACTGGTCTCGTTATCGGTTTTCTTTGCAATGGTGCGTACCTTGGGACTGATCCAATGCGCATTTGCCTCCTTGCCAGGATCCGAGCATAAAATCGATGGCAGAACAGATAGCCCAGGATCCAACTTTTGCGCAGATGACGCAGCGTCTGCAGCAGAGTGTCCGCCCGGGTCCCGATGGTGTACCACAACTTGACCAGTCTCAGTATCTCAACGCCATGCAGGAAGTCATGTCAAATCCTAATTTCTTGAGCATTGCCGAGAAGTTGGGTACTGCGCTGATGCAGGTAAATACTTTGGACGGTTGTTTTGGTCTATCTATTCCGTTTGTGTCCTCATTGTTTTCAACGGTGCTCTGCTCGGATTCTGGCATAAAGAAATTTGCAAAGGTCATTTATCACCTTATATTTGCACACCATAAAACTGAACTCAGTTCGATTCCTTTTTTAAAGGCCACTACTTTCTTTCAAAATAGGTTGCTAACAGAGCACTTTTTGTTTGACAGGATCCTCAAATGACGGATATGATGCGAACTCTTCAAAACCCATCTTATAGGGAACAGATGCACGCAAAGCTGGCCTCTGTGAAGGATGATCCGGAGTTGAAGCCCGTGCTGGAAGAGCTGGAGTCGGGTGGTCCAGCTGCTATGATGAAGTATGTGCACCAGACATGCTTGTTCACGTAATGTTTACTCTAATGTCTTTACTTAACAGGGTTTAGAAATTGCTGTGTACACCTAATTCCATCTTGAGATGTGAAGCTCTGCTTGTTAGTGCCTATTCTTGTTTCCTGTGTTTTCCTCGAACTCGTCTTTTTGAAGCACCTTTACATATCCATGTGACACAACAAGTGTCTATATGCGTCGCACAGCGACGTTTGATGTCAGTGACAACAGCAAGATTGATGACGGCGCATGCTGGCGCATTTATAACGAAGTTGAAGTAGCTGATACTGTTTCCTTGCTTTTGAGAAAGATTTTTTTTTCTATTACTTGTGTCAATGCAGATATTGGAATGATCCGGTCATTCTTGGCAAATTGGGAAAGGCCATGGGAGGTGGCTTTCCTGGAATACCATCGTCTGAAGAAGCCGTATTGGCTGGTCAAGGTTCAGAGGAAGGCTTGGGACCAGAGGAAGAGGGAGATGAAGAAGAAGACGAGGACAATATCCATTCAGCAGCCAGTTCTGGCGACTTTGATGTGAGCTTTCCAGCGGTCCTTTCATATTTTATCTGGACATATTGATCGCCATCCGTAGATGGTTCATGGATTATTTTTTTCTATACCGACGGTGGCTGTTGCGGTAGTCCTCAAGTTTTGATTCTGCTCTTTTTTTTTTTTTTTCCAAAAGTTATAAGGTGCCTTCGTCACCTTTCAGATACACCCTCGTGCCTCGGTGCTTGTGTTTATGCTTATCTGCGTTGAACTTAAGTAATTTTTCGACTGAAGGCGTTACTCATAGCTATCGTTCAGATATTAAAGACACTTGGTCCACGTTGGTCTGTTTGCTAGGCCATCTGAATCTGCTCGATACAGATTCTGAAGAGGGTGTTTGGAAATATAGCTTGCATAAAGGTTGGCTCTAGGGATTCAGGCTGATGTTGACCGTAGAAAGCATTTTCTTACTGGTCTTTGCACTTGAGTGGTCTTCTCAAGTACTAGGTTTGGAAATAATGAAGTGTCCTTCCTCTGAAAGTAGTTGTAAGTATATGATAGTTCTTTTTCAAAGTTTCTGGATATGCACATGATCCAGGGAAGAGTGCGGGAACATCACGAGAATTAGGAAGCGAGCTCATTTGTTGTTAGGCTTTTTCTTTTGGACAGCTGCTTGCGCCATACGCTAAATTGCACTTTTCCGTGCGCAGTCTCTTCAGGAATTTATAAAAAACAAAGCCAATCTGGACGAGAAAGATGCAGAAGGGCGGACTGCTTTACATTTCGCCTGCGGCTATGGAGAGGTCAGCTATTTACCGGCAGACGCTTTGTATCTGGCATGGTCTCTATTTACATGTACTCCGTTGTACTAGGCTTGGGTCACAACTGTTTATTCACTCAATCGCTTCTATACTTGTAGTGGCCTACCAGCAATCGCCCTAAATGCTGGCTTATTGTTGATCTGATCTGACCGAGGAAGGGCCGTCGATTGACAGGTGAAGTGCGCAGAGCTCTTGCTTGATAAGGAAGCCTCTGTGGATGCATTGGACAAGAATAAAAATACGCCATTGCATTATGCGGCAGGCTATGGCCGAAAAGAATGTGTGGAGCTGCTTCTCAAGAGTGGTGCCGCTGTGTAAGTCTTCTTAATCACCCCATCATCCTACTGAATATTTACAACCTGAAACTAGTCATGCTTTATAGTGGCCTTGGCAGGCTGGATGCATTCTCAGCAAATTGCAGCCTGTTCAAGTTTTAGAGAAATTAATCCGGAATCAGACGTTGTTTCCAGTTCCACCTTGCTCTTTGTTGAGGATGTTTGGTGCAGATCTTCCAGCTCTTGCGGGAGTCTGACAGTCCATTTATGGCAGGTTTATGCCATTGTATGTGTAGAGGTCATGGATAGGTGTGCCAACTGGTGTGAATCGGGAAATACCTTTGACAGCTCAGTTGAGGTCATAGTTCTTGCAAATGTGCATGCTCTGTGAATAATGTGCACGTTTTCCTGAAACGATCCTGAAACGGCATGCCATCTGAACCTTGTGGCTGTCGTTTGCGCTGGTGATTTTGCGATGTTTGAATGATATATGCTCGGGTAGCAGCTGTTTTCTTCACCTTCTTGGGTAAGAAGCTAGTCCATTGTTTCTGGGAAGTTGACTGCTTGATTTGTTTTTTTTTGTGCCCTACGCTCAGGACCCTGCGCAACATGGACAACAAGACAGCCGGAGATGTTGCCAAGCTGAACAACCAGCTGGAGGTTGCCAAATTGCTGGAACAGGCGGCCTTCTTGTAGAGGGCAAACAGCGTGCATCGCGAATACTTTTTTTGGCCCCGAGACATCGACTTTGTGATAACCACGACGGAGGCACCTGTCGAGACAAGTCCCAAGCACTATGTTTGCTTGGGAGATTTTGTTGACTGTTGTTGTACTCATTTGCAGGTTTGTTGTGGTGTTGACTGGCGAACCCTCTTTTGTGGTAGGGCTGCAGTTCTGTTTTGGGGCTGTGATCCAGGAGATGTGGATATAGGCGACGAAAGCTTTTCTGTAGGTGCTGTGTAGATGATACCTCCAAACAGAGATGACCCGAATGTTGTTGATTAGCCTTATGGCCCTGCCCAAACCCAACCAGAAAAGGGAAAGTTGTGGAAGTTACCGAGAAGCTGAAAATTATTTGCTTATGAAGCGGTTTGCCTATTTCACTGTATGCTGGCATGGGGTCAAAAAGCATGTGGTACTTAATTCTATGCTTGCACTTAGAGTGCTTGGGTTGCTAGTTTGATCTGGAGAAAAAGGCATAAGAGAAAGTCTGATACGGCAGTTCTATTCAGTATGAAATAATGGTGCCTAACTTTGATGGTGAACATGTCAGCATGGCTACTCAAACGAGGATATGATCTTGGGTGTAAATTCTGAAGGCACCTTTGCATTAGGGGGTGTCAGACTTGACAAAATCTTACGAACAAGAAAGTTCAGATTATGCCGTAGCCAGATTGCAATGTCGCCGGAGTAGTACTGATCTCAAACTTACGAACAACTTTTTAAGTCTGACCACCCCTATTGTCAGGGCATTAGAAAGGCGGCTTTTCTGACTCCCCAGTCAAGGTGAAAGACTCTCCCTGGGTCTAGCATTCGTGCTTCCACTACTCACCTGCCAAACGGAGGGATTGATTGGAGGTTTGAACTCATCGCGCTGCAGGTGTAGTGCAACCAGAGAGTCACATGTTGCCTCGTCCACCTGCCAGAAAAAAAGATCAGCCGACTCACGAGGAGTCAGATTCAAGGGAAGCACTCCATGAAGCATGAACACCCATTTCTTTTTCTTTGAGATAGTTGACTCACTTAATTACAGAAATTGCCCAGGTCAAATAAAAAACACGAAAAGACGACCACAGCTCCGAGGTTTCGGCCGTGCTCATGTCGTCAGACGCAGTAATGTGATGCATGAAAGGGGAAGAGGCGGGGGGCGGGGGGGAGTGTTTCAGGTTGTACGCTGGCTTACAAACTGATGTGACGAGGTCTTATTTTGATTATTGAAATAGCCAGGGGCAGGAGCACTCAAAAGAATGGCATTCGTCTGTCAACAAAGGTCCTTTGACATGCACGCTGTAGGAGGCCTTCTATTTGATCCCAGATTTGTACAATGCTGATGCCAAACTCACTCGCGAGCATAAAACGATATGAAGAATTTTACAGGAACCACTAAACCAATCACCTCAACTTAAACTTCTGTACAAGGAGAATACACGATAGGTAATTCTTGGAAGAGAGGTAGGCCAGCCACTAGAAATCCTTTCAAGTTCGAGGAAGAAGCCGGTGGTAGCTCGACAGACCTCTCATACTAACAAAGGCTGAAATATTCTGTCATCCAGATGTACACATCTCCATGGTGTTCCTATGACTTCGGCAATGACTGCATAAACGCATTATATGAAGATTCCAGGTCAAAGAGCAATTGTCGTGCTTCATCTTCCTTCAGCTCATCTGACGCGGACATTTTGTTCAATCGGCCGATCCAATCTCGAGCTTTCACCTTTCCTTCAAATTCAGCAGATAGCTGCCTAACGCGATTGAGAGCACCCAACAAATCTGATAAGAGAGGATGAACCTCGTCTACAGCCACCATGTTCAGCTTGAGCGAGTCCATAGCAGTGATGTAATGCTGCACAGTCTCGGCAACAGCCACCGCCGTGTTGTCTTCTGAGCTGGCTGACTTATGCTCCACAGTGGCAGGCACACCCGAGACAAGGAGTCGGTTCAGTGCTGCTGGACAGTCCATATCATAGGCAGCCATAAACTTCTCAACATCAGGCACCGTGTCCTTGAGGGTTGTGCGTAAGGTCTTGAATTGTGCAATAAGCTTCATACAATTTGGCTCATATTCCTTTGCAGATATGATGTCACGCACATAGGCTTTCTCCAACTTCTCAGTTGTTTTGATAATGGCGTACAAGTCTGCAAAGTTTTCATACATTTCACGCTCTTTTTTGTCGTTCCACAGACGCACTTCTTGTATCTCTTGAGGACCATAAGCAGCCATATCTAGAATCTCTGTAATCATCCAAAAGACAAAAAATGGTGAGCCCTAAGACAATCCATTTGCCTCCAGCGATTCTTCAACAAAAGAATAAAAATGGCCAGAATTGGGTAGAGCGTCCCGCCACGTTCATTAACGAACAGCCCTGATTTTGGAGCGCTCAGCCAGTCGACCGAACATACATCCCAGGAATCAAAACCAGGCCGAAACTTCGGGGCAACTCACCACTTTCCTCCGGATCGACCGATGAGTCAGTTTCTTTTCCAAAAAAAAGGAAGTAATCTTCTCTGAAACCAGGTTCGCCTGGCTGCACCCTTTTTATTTAAAACGGGCCAGACACCATGGCGTGCCACGCTGCAGATACAAGGGGTAGGACAACTGCAGAACTAGCTTCACGCAGATTGCGACAGCCCTGGATTCGCTCCGCGAGGAAGCTGCTGCCAGAGCTGCTACAGCGGCCTCCAAAAGGAATATCTTTGAACCGGGAAGAAAATGTCAGAATTTAACTTTGTCCAAAGGTGCCGTACTTTAATGTACGGTAAAGTACAGTATCTGGTACGGATCTATAGTACCGTACGAAATATGCGGTGTGATGTGACAGGTCGACGGCCCAGGAACGCCATGAAATCACGAGCGGCTGCCCGGCCGCCGGGGAGGGGGGAGGGGGAGGGGGAGGGGAGGGGAGGGGGGAGGGGGAGGGGAGGGGGGAGGGGGAGGGGGAGGGGGAGGGGTAGGGGAGGGGAGGGATGGGAGGGACGGGACGGGACGGGAGGGGAGGGGAGGGGACGGGAGTGGAGCCGCGCATGGGAGAGAGATGAGATCCGGGACATGCTTCGCTCGCGCCTGCCATCAGAGCGAGCGAGGTGGAGCTGGCGTGGGAGGGGGGGACTCGTGTATGTCCTGCCTGTTATAGGGAAAAGAGGAACTGTGCCGGGTGTTGTGCATCTGGGGTTGAACTGAAAAGCCAATCACAACCCTTCTGACTCAAGCATGATATTGCACTGCGCTGCAAACTGCAAAGAAGTTCTATCGACGAGCGAATCGGTAAGAGTTATTTTCTTACAACAATGGCTTCACAAATGCAATAGTGCCTGTCCCTTCTCTCTGTCTATATTTGTACCGTTAAGACAGAGGGGTTTAGTCCTTTATCCGGGTCCAAGACAG
Source organism: Zygnema circumcarinatum (assembly GCA_037447605.1). Classification (NCBI taxonomy): domain Eukaryota; kingdom Viridiplantae; phylum Streptophyta; class Zygnematophyceae; order Zygnematales; family Zygnemataceae; genus Zygnema; species Zygnema circumcarinatum. The sequence goes on from CM074804.1 coordinate 5,898,148, forward strand.
AATCAGCCTCAGTTGCAACTGCCTGAGCCAATAACCTGCGTATTTGAAGGTCAACGCACTGTAATAGTCCTGCCGTGGCCTCGACCTGCCTGGTGGCCGTTTGCCAAATGGCGAGACTCCATTAATCGGACGGACGATAGACTGGTGATAATGTCTACCCTGACTTAACGATACTAGCTTTCAGACATGCTTGAATCGTATCGATTAAGACACTATTCATTTTTTTCTCCTATCGTGTCGGAATTGAATCGAACTCGCTCTGGTGAGGCCATCAAAATTCAAACGCGGACGTATTGCACGATGAGCACGTTTTTGGAGCTGGAAGTACAGTACGGACAAGGGAGCATGTTGGAGCTGCCTGCCACGCACGTTTTCTTTCCTACTGAAAGAGAGCGTGGCGGCGTCTCATCTCCTACACGACGATAGGAGCAACATTTGCTTTTGCCGAACGTTGCAAGTCCCAGAACGTCCAATGAGATCACCTCATCAGGTGACTCTACAGGCTCAGCCACAGCGCAGACAACCACATACAAATCACACACTGAGTAGCACGATAGAACATTGCACCGCGGAACGTGAGCAAATGGGGGAGTGACCTGTACTAGTCGAAGGGAGTCGGTAAATGTGTCCTGCTTCCCTGGAAGATATTGTCGGTGGCTCAACCGCATTCGCTAAGATGTGCGCTCCGCGCAACACTCGTGTATGCGATACACATGCTGGGTCCTCTACCCACAGAAATTTGCCAAATTGCGTGGGGGCATAATTGCTGGTGGCGAAAACGAGAGTCGCCATAAATCCCAGAGGTGCTCTCAGATAGCGAATGTGGTTGGTTTTCGAAATTGTCCCACGTCTGAAAACAAAAACGTATGTAGATCCCGTAAAGAAGTCAAAGTATCCATTCATGGTGGTTCCCACCGTGCTACATTAGTTACATGGCTGCAGGTAGTTCACAGCTTCAAATCTTCAGGACAATGAACAAGACGATGGAGCATCAATGGTTGCGGAGGGCCAATGTAGCACCACCGGACTGTTGAGGCTTACAACGTAAAGTATGAGGAGCTACACAAGGAAAAACAGAAGAAGAAATTGACAACGTGTTCAGCCAATACAGTACTGCCAAGTGGCTCCCCTCACTACACCTATCAGTCGCTAAACCGGTTTGGAACCCGCAGTCTCCGAAACACATGAAAGATGAGCACTGAGACGCCCACTACCGAGAGGACAACGAGAGCCACAGCATCCTGCGTCAGCCGTACGGGTCTACCCGGTCCCACACTCGAGGCGCGGGGGGGCTCTCCTGAAGACGATGTGCTCTCACTGTTTCCATTGTGTAGAGACCTGCAGAAAGAAAGTACGCGGCTTTAAAGAACGGAGGCTGAATGAGTTTAAGGCGACGACTATTTGGATAACATCTCGATAGCCAAAGGCAAACGAAATATAAGCAGCCACAAAGTTGACTAGAAAGACGTTATCTGAAAAACACCAGGAGTTCTACGCTGGAATCAAACTAAGACAGGCACAGTTCACACGGCCTACTACATGCGATATTTGTGCTGTTTGACATCGAAACTTTTGAGAGTCTTGAAATGCAGGCGAGTTGATGCTGACGTCGCGAAATCGCAGGTTGTTTCAGAACATGGGCTTGCGATGAGGAGGTTAGGGGACACTGCGTGGGCTGCGACTGACCACCCAAAAAACTCTAAAACGAGAATCCCAGCGCACTCCCAGCCGGCGACTCAGTTGCTGACGACGCACGTGCTTCAAATTTTGCCACGTGCGCCAACCGCGTATTGAAAAGTATTCACCGTTTCCAATTCCCGGTTAAAGCATGACGCAGTTTTGTAGAGAAAACTTGCAGCCTCACTCCGGTTTGAAACTGGAGCGAGGCGGGAGGAAGACTACATCCAATACCATTACGCCACGTGAAACAATCTTGTTGACGGACCCTTCAAAATATTTCATGAACTTGAACCTACCTACAGTCCAGTGTGTGGGGAGTGCAAGCTCTAAATTTTGAGCCATGGCGTGCGGCTTGGCTCCCGTTTTCGGAAAATGAAAGTGCTCTGACCTTCAGTAAACAACAGTGCTCTGAACGTTACGAAAGGAAGTCTTGAGATTGTACGTAAGATTGTTCACCCTCGGAACAGGGAGAATGGTTGTTACAACATACCTTGATTCAGGATTATCAGTATGGAAACTGGAGTCGTGTGCAAGCCGCTGACTTTTCTTGATCCACTTTTCACAATAATCGCACCAATCTGTCCGACTTCCACACACTTCCTGTATACCCAGGTCACCGTAAAAATGTGTATTAGCCAGTGCGTATGAAAGGAACCTCAAAAAGGTAATCTACTTTCCATAAGTTTGGAACTTACGAATTCTGACGGCAACATTAGTGCAATCATGCTTCATGCATCACTCACAAGGACGACCCCACACCCTTCAGGACTTCATTAGGAAAGCTGCAAGGATTCCTTATAATAGCCAATTTACAGCTGCTTGCTTACAAAACCCAACGCAAACACTCAGTTACTTTAGGTGCTCTCTTACCACATGCTCATCAAAACTTGCTGCCGTTTTCTCCAAGTCACAATATTCGCAATGCACGAGTCTGAACTGACATTTCAACGTTTCATGGTCAGACAGTAGCCTCCGCTCCAATGCCAGCCCACACAGAGAACAAGGAATCTGCATGAGGAGAATACCAGCCCAGAATCATGTTAGAGCCATGAGGCCGCAGTAAGCTGGTGTCGAGGTCTGAACCGTAAGGAAGAGCGAGCAGAATGTTCAGGAAATGACAAGAAAAACACTTCATGAAACTGGCAAGTTGATCACATGCTGGGGCATTTAGCCTGTTGAGGATTGCATCCAAGCAATTCCATACGGTCACATCCCAGATGCCAAGAGAACTACAAGGAAAAAAAGGTTATCAAGCTATCGCAACGGCTATGATACCCCAGGGGGAGTTCATCCAAGAAGTTCCGAGCATACCAACTAAGCAAGGGAGTCTAATGGAGGCGGAGGCAAGAGTACCTTCGTATCTGGTTGTTTCCCAAATCTCTCCACTGGCCAAACAATGCAAAACATTCAGGCGCTGTCTAAGTGACAACTAGGGTTTCCGTTGGGTGCTTGGCAAGCCTTGGAGTTCCGCAATTCTCTCCATATCTTACAGAAATATCTTTGCAGAAAGAGGCAATTTAGGGCCTCCTGCTGACGCAAAATGGCGTTCACCGATCCACAAAAAATGAATATCGGTTGCAAAAGTAACAAACAAAGAGACTCTGAATGCCAAACACGTAGCGCCTATGGAGTATTCTAGCATAAAGAATATATGTTAAAGATGATACACAATTCGAATTGTGTATTATCTTTACATGTTGTACCTACACACTATAGTGCATAGAAAGTAAAGTGTCATTACACTTTAATATAGACACTACATATGCACCGTGTTTTAGAAACAAAAAACCGAATGGTTGGAGTGACTGCACAGTCAAAGATGAAAAAGTAGTTGTGCTGGAGTGTGTGAAGGAAAAAAGACACAGCAAAGAAACGAAGGTAGAGAGGCAGGACATGGTTTTAAAAGTTACTGAATATCTTTCCCAGCTAAACCTTCCAGTTACGGGTTGTGAAGGAAACAATATCAATATAATCTTTCCTCATATGCTCATATGCTATGCCCTTCCCTCCCCCTCCCTCATATGCTATGGCCTACAAAACCTCACTTTAAAGTTTAAGTTTAAGTAAATTGATCTCACCAAGTCGTGTAAGCGGAATTCTGACTGGGATGGCAAGAGCATCAGAGGAGATGCGGATTTTGATGATGGATTGCGACAATACAAGTCCTTTAAAAGAGACATTTAAAGAACCGAAGATAGGAAAAGTCTCGAAGAGGAAAAGAGAGAAACTCGCAAACAAGGCATTCAAATGGTGTACCGGAAGCTCACGAAGTTAAAAAGGACATTATTCTCAATGACTTCCATACGGACTTGTCAAACAAACTGAATGCTGATGACTCGCAAAATCAAGCCCCTACAAGAGTTGGACGAGAGCCTGACACCATGTGAAACTGAAGACGGTCTCCCGATTTAGGAATGAACTGAAACAGGAACTTCTGGGGAAGGAAAAGAAGGGCATCTGCTTGACGACAACTACCTATGAGCTCACCAGAGCATGTGCTTCGTCTCTATGCTCCTCCATTCGTGTTTTGGCCACCATCTCATCGCAATTTGAACAGCGCTCTAAGTTGCGCTGACAGTGAACAGAATGTAAGTCGTAATTGGCAGTGGGAATGTCCCTTCCGCTGCAAAAAATATGTACAGGAAGGCTTTACATTTGCAATTCACGAAAGTGTTTTCCTATTTATTCAGACATCAACAGCGGTGATGAAACTTCATCCTCCCCAGATGGCAATTTGATTTTCCCGCTTTTCAGCTATGGTTCTTCCAATTTGAATGATATTTGAACTAGTTCACTTTGATGAATCCTTGTGAGTACCAGGTTCCAAGTTTCTGAAGGACTAGAACCGTCCATGTCCAATCTCGAATACTGCACAGTCGCTGGGTTCCACTCACCAGTGAGCGCAGTACACAGTTTGACCCTCTGCCTCGAAAATAGCATCCATGGTGTCACACTTCAAGCCGATTTTCCGCTATGAAATTTGAACTACACAGCAGACTCCTTCTTCCGCTGCTTGAAATGCTTCTTTCCTTCCTTCAACCAACATCCCAGGCAGAGAAAATCCCCGGAACAACCACCTATGCAGCAGCAGATGAAGCATTAGTTTGCGGTCGCAGCCATTGTTGCGAACGTGTGGCTCGCAATTTTGCTCTACAGAAACCGCAAGTAAGAACCCTAAAATTGCGAGAACGAAGTACCGTATCGCCGAGAGGTTGCCGCGCCACTCGCCGTGTGCCTTGACGTGACTGAACTGAACAATTGAGTCTGCAAAACAAGAAACGTGCGCCTTTGAGCTCTGATGAGCATGAGGGCAGTGAGTTGTGCTGCATTGTTGCGATCTCAGTGCGACTATTTTTTGAGGAAGCCATGTCTGCCTCTCTAATGTCACGGGTTGGTGTGGAGCGCACTTGAGGGTGGGCTGTCAAGCGTCGTCTCCGTCGTTTCGGTAAGGATCATGAACAAATAAGTCGGCTGCTGGGCGAGAAGTTGGTTATGAGAGGTCCAGTCGTCTCCAGTAGGAAAGGCACAAAGCAGAGGAGAAACGGAAAACCTGAAGCCAATCGAGTGGAGATACGGCAGGAGGAAGAAGGAGAGGAGGATGGGAAGGGAGTGCAGGAGGAGAAGGATGCCGGGAATTTCGAGGAAGAGGGAGGTGATAACGACTTGGACAATGGCGAGGAAGATGACGAAGAAGTAGAAGAGGAGGATATAAATGTCGATGAAAGAGCAAATAAGGCAGCACGCAAGGGGAAGTCTGTGGAGAAGAAGCGAAAATGTAGTGCGGTCACCTCGATTGATGTCTCATTTGAGGATGAGCAGGTGCGATTTTCTCGTCGTCAACAGTTGAGAGATTGTGGCCTTTGTGCTGAGGCCTCTGCTTTTCTATCCTCCAGTCAGCCTTATCTTCTCTCCATTCTGCAGGGTTGCTTTCGGACATGGTGCGCTTGTTTGGCTGTGATGAAACTGCAATGTTTGATCATTGACGGCAAGAAGGTCTCTAGTGCTTCCATCTGCGCGTGATCTTACTGCAAAGGGGGTGCTTTTGGTAAACATTTGCTGTATGTGATTTTTTTGTTTGGGTAAATGTCATTCTCGTTGCTGCAGGAAATCCAAAGGGCAATGGTTGAACTGCCTGAAACACACCAAGAGGAGAAGGCTCGACTACTAAGCCATTATGTGGATTCTTTTGCTTATTGGAAGTTTCAACTGGGGTAAGAAGTTTTGCCATTTATCTCTCACTGAAATACTTTGAGCAATTAATGCAACATCGTAGCCAATTTTATTTCTGAATTCTGCAATCGCCATAATCCTGTGCAGGCATGGCTTCAATCTTCTCTTTTATGGCTTTGGATCTAAACGAGGTTTACTTGAGCAGTTTGCATCAGAGGCGCTCACTGATGGCGCTGCTGTTGTGGTTAACGGCTTCCTGCCCAACATCAATCTGAAGCAGGTAAATTCTAATGTCAGGAGACATTTTATTCGTCTAAGATGTTTGCGGTTGCCCACCAACGTTATCAATCACAAAGCGCCTCATGTCAGTGACGGGAATCAGGATGAAGTAACAATGTTTAGTTTCTTGCAACTCGTTGCGTATTTTAGCGACAGTGTGGTTTCCGTATGCCCAGCATTGTTTCTCTCTTGCCCAGGAAAAAAAGTACGGAAACTGCTGATGCTTTAATTTTACAATATGTGCAGGTGTTGACTATCATCTCAGACCTCATCTGGCAGCAAGTAAAGGAAAAAATGGCTGAGGAGGAGCAGCCATCAAGTTCCAGCACTATGGAAGAGCTTCTCTCTTTCCTCGCTCAGCAAGATGGTGGTGCCTATCTCTATCTTATCCTTCACAATATAGATGGCCCTTCTTTGAGGACGATTGAAGTGCAACGTACCTTAGCGGCCATGGCTGCCTGCTCTTGTGTGCGGCTCCTGGCGTCCATTGATAATGTGACTGCACCCCTATGTGAGTGTTTGCTTTCCACTCTCAACGCCTCTGCCATGTTCATACATGTTAGCTTAGCAACTTTGCCACACAAGGCTAACTGTTGGACGGTCCCGGCGTCTTTTACTACCTAACCTCTCGGGCTAGCTTGTGTATGTACCTTGCTTCAGCTGTTACCTTCAACGCCTGACGCTTGCATTCAATCTTCGTTGTTATCCTTGCCTTGTAAAAATGTCCAGAGCAGTGCGATGGAATCCCAACCTGATTGTGGGTGACGCCAGTGTGGGATAAGCAGATGGCAACTACACAGCTGAACTGGTGGTGGCAGCATACTCCAACCTATGCGAACTATGCGGCTGAAGCTGCCCTAATCCCTCCCCTGCTAACCTCTAAAGGAGACAGAAGAGGAGCTCGAAGTGCAGCCGTAGTCTTGCGGAGTTTAACGCCAAACGCTCGCAGCGTTTTCCGCTTATTGGCTGAGTTCCAACTTAAGCATCCGGAGGAAGCAGGTGAGGAGGAGGATGAGAGTACAGGGAGCAGAGAATGCTTGGATGCTCTGAGGCCATTAAGCATAAGTTTAAGTGTTCACTGGGATTGAATTCTTATTTTACATGAAGCTGAAACTGACCCTTCTTATTCTCGGTGCAGGTTTGCCCTTTCATCGCTGGTACACCCTCTGCCGTGAGAAGTTTCTCGTGAGCAGCGAGCCGACCCTGCGCGCCCATCAGACGGAGTTTCGAGATCACGAGCTGCTCCGCACAAAGCGGGGGGCTGATGGGCGGGACTGCCTCTACATTCCTCTGCCAGCCCAGTCTTTATCGCGATTGTTAGAGGAAATGGAAGGTGCTGCTGATGCATAGCTTGAAGAGTCCACAGCTTGGTGACTTCTTACATAGTCCGTCAGCTTTTGTGGGCAAGAGAGGACCATCAATGATAAAGGCTTTGAGCTTCTGTGCCAAGAGTTCCGTACTGTTTATGTCCACCCTCCAGCTGGGCAAGAATGAAGACAGGGCCATTTTTTTTCATTCACATCACGCGCTGCTCTTGGTTTTACATGGACCTGCTCTTTCTGAAGTAACCGATTCTGACCCTCTCCTGCTTGCTCATGCGAACGATGGCTTCCCATGGCGAGCGTGCTTGTTCGGCTGGTTGCGGGGGTCCTCCCGGGCATGGACTGTGCTTGTGCGCGATACACCTGCGCGCTCCGCTCCTCTCCTCTCCTCTCCTCTCCTCTCCTCTCCTCTCCTCTCCTCTCCTCTCCTCTCCTCTCCCTCTCCTCTCCTCTCCTCTCCTCTCCTCTCCTCTCCTCTCCTCTCCTCTCCTCTCCTCTCCTCTCCTCTCCTCTCCTCTCCTCTCCTCTCTCTCCTCTCCTCTCCTCTCCTCTCCTCTCCTCTCCTCTCCTCTCCCTCTCCTCTCCTCTCTCCTCTCCTCTCCTCTCCTCTCCTCTCCTCTCCTCTCCTCTCTCCTCTCCTCCTCCTCTCCTCTCCTCTCCTCTCCTCTCTCTCCTCTCCTCTCCTCCTCTCCTCTCCTCTCCCTCTCCTCTCCTCTCCTCTCCTCTCCTCTCCTCTTCTCCCTCACCTCTCCTCTTCTCTCCCACCATTGCGGTCTGCGCATTCGCTCCCGGGGCCGTTCCCTTCTCACACGAGGGCCTCCCTCCCTCGCGGGTCGCCCTGCGCGGGCCTGAGTTCGACCTCCTTCCCGCCCTCTTCAGCCGCACACTCACTCCTCTCTCACGAGGAGAGCGCAGGTCGGACCGTTGGATCAACCATTCGAATGCTTGCGAACAATTGATTCACGACGCAGCCAACCTTTGCCAATGGCTGCAGTCATTGGATGCCAATGGTTGTCAACTGATGAAATGGTTTGCGAAACATTGGCCGTCCAACTATTGGATGCCAATGGTTGCCAATCACTGGATTCATCATTGGTTGCGTCCGATGGTTGCGAACCATTGGCCTTCCAACCATTGGATGCCAATGGTTGCCAACCATTGGATGCCAATGGTTGCCAACCATTGGATGCCAATGGTTGTCCAGCCGTCGATCCCATGGTCTTGTACCCTGCCTCGGTCCCGCGTCCCTCTCAAGTCAAATAGTTGCCGTACACATCCGGTCCAGACAATGTACGGACCCAGCATACTCCAAGAAGATACGATATATCACAATATGTCCCGCGATACTGCCGACGAGTCCCCGGCGGTGCGCGGCGCGGTCCCGCGGGCCAATCGCGGCGCGGGGCGGCGCGGCGCCACGCGGCGGGCGGGGCCGGGCCGGGCTGGGCTTCACTTGTACCGCGGGCCCCCGGCTAACGGGAAGGAGGGAGGGAGCAGAGCGGAGAGAGAGGATGGCGCCCTCGCCCTCGCTCTCGCCCTCAGCCTCGGCCTCGCCCTCCGCGCGGTGGACGACGGGCCTCTGCGGGTGCAGCGAGGACTGCGCGATCTGTGAGTCGCCGCCAGGCAGCCCCAACCAAGCCCGAGCCTCACGCCGGCGCGGATACCGGGGGGGGGAGGGGGGGGAGAGGCGGGTGCGGAGTAGAGGGAGGGGAGAATGCTTTTCGGTGAAGGCAAGGTAGCAGGAATGAGCCATGTATTTTTCTCAATTGTGAGGTGTCCTTATGAGGATACGTGTCTACAATGAGGCAATTCGCTCATTACATGCTGAATGATCAAGATTATGCAGGAAAAGATGGTTGGCTTGGCAATCCTTTGAGACAATTAGTAAAGTGTCTAACTCGCATTGAAGAGGAGGCGTGCTGCAGGCTGGTGCACTTTATTCTGTCCGTGCGTGCAAATAGGGCGCAACATTGAAATCATTACGGATGGCGGCCAGGGTGCGTCTCACAAACTCTTTACCTAGACATTCATATTCTGCAGGAGCTATCATTTGGGTGCTTCATAAGGCAATGCGCGCAGATAAGGCACGAAGAAAATGCAAAAGCGCCTCCTTTTTTCATGCGCACTCTCTGCTATTCCTTTCACTGCAATTACCATGCTGAGCACATCCCTCTAGCAGCTGGAAACTAAGGCAGGATGGTCCCTCTTGTCCTTGTTGAACTGAGCACAAGGATCACTTGGGTGCACCTTCGTTTTCAGGTCATGTTGTTGAAAAGCTAATAGAGATGCTATGAGTGCTTCGACTGTTTTTCCACTGCATACGAATAATAGCACACTATAGACAATATGGATAAGGAAAATGGACAGCTCACTTTTGACTTTGATCCGTGGGAAAAAAGCTAGTAATCGGATTGAGACTCCTATGCCTCAGACCGAGGAGTCTCAAGCAAACAAACAGACAAGGGGTGCCTAAAGGCAGCACAGAGATTTCATTTCTATTTAGCGCTATGATTATTGTGGAAATATAACGTGTTCGACTACAATCCTGTATCCGTTCATGTTTAGCTTTGAAGATAATGTGGGACTCAGTTTCGACTGTGTGTGCATAGAAATGGTATTGTACATATCGAAGGGTTCAGATCCTGGCAAAGATGTCCGTATATGATGAGGTTCTACATCTTGTCATGTCGTGGAAAAAAATTGAATTGAATAAAGGTGACCTAGACATCCATCTTCTAAGTGAGCTATGCTGATGCCATTGAGGGTGATGATGGTCATCGTGATTAGATAAAGGCCGTATGTCATATGGACGGATGTCCTCAGACACAGGCAGCTTTATCCCCTTTTGCTCGACACAAATGTACCAATTCATAAATAAGGAAACTCTTCCAGTCTGATGCAGTTAGTCATGTTTTGCAGAGAGGTAGTGACCCTGCAGTGAGCTGCAGACTATCAGCTTGTTATGACTACTGCCAGGACGAGGGTAATGTCAGGTCGATTTGTGAACCAGGCTCCCCTCTCTAACATTGGAAATCCGATTTTTCCATTCTCTATCTGATGTGGTGCGCTTGCCATCTTTCAGACTGTTGCACCGCCGGATGCTTGTGGTACATTGTCACTCTCTCCACTGGGGGTCTTTTGAGTTGCGTCTACACGTGCACATTTCGCGGGCAGCTGCGCAGAAAGTATGCCCTGCCCGAAGCACCATGTAACGACTTCTTGCTTCACGTCTTCTGCGCGGCCTGCGCCATCTGCCAGGAGGGTCGCGAGCTCAAGAACCGTGGCTGGGACCCTGCACTGGGTATAGTTCCTGCTGAAACTCCTAAGGGCCCTGCATGCAGGCTGGTAATGTTTACTGAATTGCGGTATTGTGCCCGGAGAATCGCCATGCTTTTTCAGTTCAGTAGGCTTTCCCTATCTCGTCGAATGTAGTTCTGATGCATTGTTGACGTCATCTTCCGTTCCGTTCTGCAGGGTATCCTGGCAATATTGTCCAATTTCAGGACCTCAGCAGGCCGCCACCCTCCATGGAGATGTGTAAAATGTGATCCTGACGCGCTAATGACGCCTGTCAGTCCCACTCCCCTATTTCCCGTCACGTACTTGTGACCTTCTCCATTTATGTACAGCCTATTGTACATAACAGCGCTTGCCAAGCGAGCAAGCAGAGGCTTTTGTTCTTGCCCTTCGTCCCTCACTTTTTGTTCGTTAGTTTGTTTGCTTGTATACTGTTTTCCTCCTGGAACTGCCGATTACAATCGCAGCTTTAGCACATTCTATTTGGGCATGTGAGTGTGCTACTCGCCACTAGTGCTTGCTTAGCTTCTGGCGGTTGTCTATTGGGACTGCTGTCAAATACTCAGGTCTTAGCCATAGTTATAGGCCAAATTTCTATGATAAAGCTCCCTTGTAGACCGCTTGGGAAATGTTTCCAGTAAGGTTAGTTCTCCCAAAGCAGGTAGCTGCGTTGCAGCGGCATAATTTTGCGGCCCAAGTAAGCAGTTGTTGATGTACAAAGAAGAATAATTATGATTATTTCTTCGTTAATATATGTTCGAACTTTAATTCGGCTTCAAATGTTGCTACCACACTTCGATGAGCTGGTTGCAGTCCTTTTTCTGACCTCGGGGCTGAAGGAAAAAAAACTGAAATGCAAGGACCTTTCTGAGTGGTCCCATTTATTTTTATTGCTTCAAACATTTGTGGACCCAAAATCAATGATCAGTCAAAAGTCATGTCACTAGCTGCAGCACACGGCGACGAACGGGTTAAACCTGTACAAGTTGGATGCTTTCCATCTGCCAAACCAACGACCAGGCTTTGCTTGAACAGGTCACTCGACTACGATCTGACAATAGATCGCAAGGTTGCTACTTGCTGGCCCTTTTCACGGGACCTACTCCTTTGGACCTGCCTTGAGTGAAACAAAATTTTGGACTCCCTCAACTTTCCCCAGCTCAATTTGGACCAATTGCAAGTCCAACCGTCAAGGAACTTCCAATCCGGTAATACACTTTCTCGACCTCCTTCAGATCAACTCCATGTCACCGTAGTAGTTGCCAACTGCCATACTCCACATGCTGCTGGAAAACAACATGCCGCAACATGCGCAACCAAGGCGAAGGTGGAGGCAGCGTCGGTGAGGCTACCTAGTAGCTGAGGTGGCCACATCTCCATCATGCCTGTGTCGTCCGGCCAGTCGTAATCTATCCATCAGAAGGGGGCGAAATGAGGAACACGCCGAGCCTCCCGCCGAGCAGCTCCATAGCAATCGGAAGTGTCACGCTTTCCAAGGCCGTCAAATGGAGCAGTGGTTGGCAGCAAGAGCGAACTGTGTGGAGCTATCCCCCTTGTGGGCGTTATAGAGTGACACACCTACTAACAGCCCAAAGACATAGCAGCTGAGACTCGGGGGTCGGCTGTAAGGCAGCAGAGAGGCCGCAGAGACCGCTTTCCCCTGTTCGGTGAAATGACATCGTTCCTTAGTCATCAGGCCGACTCCTTGTGCACTATTTCCAAAGGGGTAAACAACTGCAGTTGGCATAACGACCCGGTCCTCCACGGACTGCAGGATCTCCCTGCTCCCATGTCACGAAACACACTGGCGGAAGCGTGCTTTGTACGAAATGAAGGGAGGTTATGACGCTCTCCAAAGCTTTTCCAGAAAATTTAACTTGCCACGATTTGTGGCTGAGGAGGCAACAACACGGGAAGGGGCATTGTTCGAGTGCGGTTTTGTGTGCCTGACCCTAATGATCTCCCGCTTCGATGCTGGAGTCTGATGTGAAGCGCTTCAGCCATCTGAGCGGCGAAATCAGCATCCACACGCCCAATCAAAGTGGGATCGTCCGCGTACATCACATAGATTGCGGTGACTGTACTCGATATTGAAACCATTGTGATGCCAATCTGTCAGAGACGAGCCCCGATACAGCTCACCAAAGTCAGTTCAAGCAAAACAAAGCCATATTCTTTGCATACAAGCAGAGACAACCTTCGTGCAACTGGAGTGTCCTTGTAGGTCATAACTGTCAACAAACTTAAGGTACCCTTGCCTGGCGGCTGAATATCTCTGCTGCGAAGTCCAGATAACCAGAAAGATACAACTCCATCTTTGAGGTAGAAAACTGCAACACTCAGGCTGACTACCTCTGTTGCGAATAACCAGAAAGATACAACATCGACCTTGAGGGGAAAAAACTGCAACACTCAGGCCATAGGACAGATCCCGGATTTCAAATAATTGCACTTATACACTGCATGCTGCATCCCCTCGTAGAAGTATGCGAAAACAAGTTTCAACGTTTACTGTTTCCCCCTTCCTGCTGCTCTCGATATCATCCATTGCTGAAAAATCACTTCTGAAAAACTGCATTCTGGTGCTTGTACAAAATTTCTGCAGCACTCCGAGTGAAAAAGGGGTCAACGTGACGGTGTGCTTACAGTCATTGCTCCCATGAGCATGGAAGTCGCCCCAACCATGACGACATATTCACTCTTCACGAACCAACACCAGCAGCCAACTGCAGTCCCAATCATCAACGCCCCCAACACCATCACCATGATAAGCACCGCTCCAGTAAGGTCATATGCGATCAGAGCTTCCATTCCAGTAGATTGAAAGAGTTCCCAAACATCGCGAGATGCATGGTTGAATCCTTTTCCGTGAATTGCAACCTGTCAGAGACAATCGGGAGCACACTTATCAGTGCTTGGACACAGCAACAATCAGTGCTGCACACATCATAAAGCCAAAGAAAGTGTATTGTGCACTGAACACCCTCTTGCCCTCTGGCCCTAAGAAAAAAAGGGGGGAGGTGGGGGGGAGAGCAATACACAAGTTCAATTTTCTTTCACTTCATGAAGAAGGCCTACATAGTCAATAGTCATGCTGCCTGAGTTTCCAAACTGCGGGGGACTGCATGTTCATGCAAAGTCAGGTATAGCAGTGAGGACGAAGGAAGGTTAAGCACGGGGACCTCTACAAAGCCGTACTTGTTGAAGAAGCGCACAAGTGTTTCTACGAGATTGAAGAGCGCATCCACACAGCAAAGCATGCACTCATTGCGGCCACAACGGGCTCGCAGCCCTCGAATCTGTTCATACAATAACATATACCAATCAGTTCAAAGCACGTGTTTGATTGAGATGATCTCCCAATTATTATAAAGACAATGGAATAATACACAGGTTTTTTGTTAGATGCAACAGGATCCTTTAAGAGGCCAAGAACTCATCATCGTCATTCAAGCGATGTATTTAACAAAGAGTGGCGAGATACAATGGCAGGATATAGACAACAGGTGGATGGCTCTTTACGTGTCTGTAATAGTTCAACCTGGTTCAATGTCGAGCCAATGTTTCAGAGACAACAGGCGCTTGGTGAAGTAAACAAAGCAATCAGAATCCTAATAGAATGATCGAAAGGCTTCAGCCAATTACCAAGTAATAAAAGAATCTGGCCATTAACAGAAAAGGAAGAGTTTGGATAGTCTCGCTGAGCATCATTAAGACAGGATAATAGGATTTTATTTTTTAATAGGGCTCTTTCATAGCCTCTAGGCTATACCAAACCAAAAGCCTATTCTGCTGCAGCATGCGCATGGAAGACTATTCTCAGGTCTACTCATAACCTAAAGTCAGACACAGAAGCATTCACCAACAGCCTCAGAAAACGCAGAGAAGCAAACTTGCCCTACAATTATTCTGCGGAACACAGGGCAGAATACTTACAGTCCAACGGAGAGTGCGGATGGCAGCTGTGAAAAGTGAGCCATAGCAGATGGATCCAAGTGACACAGTCAGAATATAATACAAAGCTTGCAGAGTGGGGTATTTTGGAAGAGGCTGTGCGCCTTCCAGGCCTGAAGTCAAATGCATAGCAATGCTGCCTGCAACAGTAGAATGCACCGTGTTGCAGAAGACTGCCCCGGTCCAGAATAGGCTGATGGAGAAAAGCTGTTGAGGGAGGTACACCGAGTCAAATCAACAACAGTACCATGTCAACCGTTTGCCATCTTTCCTTTACAAGTTGAGTTTCATTCATGCACTGCGCTATGCCTCCTCCATTCCATCGTCTATTCTCTTTACAAGACACAGCATGATATGTGAATAAAACTGTCAAAGCATACCCGCTGATCGATCAAGCAGCCAAGGATACACCCCTCAAACGCTTGCAATAATCTGCTGCCTTACCAGTATGATCCACCATTGGCTAGGTTGATTTTGCCGAAAAGCGACCACTCCTGAGATGCCAAATGTCCACACCGCCAGCCATAACAAGAAGACAAGGACAAAACCGTACACAACCCACAATATGCCGGAAATCTTTTCAACCATCCCAACAGCTTTGCGCACCATAAGTTTAGTGAACCCAAGCCTGGCCCACAGCACCCACAATCTCTTGTGTTCAGGCGCAAGAGCAGATCAGATTAAATGCAACCAAAACTTTCCAGTGAATATCACCTGTGGACTATAAGGCCTTGCGCCACTATAAGCTTATTACAGTAGAACGAGAATTGGGACGAAAGAAATACCTGTCCATAACAGCCACAGCGTACAAAAACTGCAGCAGAGCGCCGATGGCAAAGGCGACAGCCCAAAAGTATTCTTCATCCCAAAAGCAGAAAACAGAAATGACAGCCAAGTACGTGCATACGCCATTTAGAGCGACCTTGATCATCTGGTCTGACTGCCATCGAAGCAGCCACAACCATATCCACGCCAACACACATGAGGCGGCAGCTCCCATTGCATACATCGGCCAAAAATCTTCCGTCTGATTCCGTGTTTGTTTGTGCCATCTTTGCCTTCCAAATCTGACGGAAACGTAGGCCACTACCGCCAAATGTGCGAGCCACAAAAGCAGCCAAAACACATCGCGAGGCCAACGTCTCCCTGCCTCCTGTGCTTGCAATATTCTGCCGAAAGACTGACTCCGTGGAGTGTCTAATTGACCATTGCTATCTCGACGTCCAACCTCCTCATCACCCTGCAGCACGTCGCACACAACGTAGGAGGAGAAAACTCAGCCTTGTGTTTACACGCAGGTGAAATGTTTGGGAGGTTCCCTCTTTGCTGCAGAAATTACTCTTTCTGAGATGCCAGTTGGCATAAGGTAAATGAACCACACACACATAACTTTACCAACATGGTTACATCTCTTCCTTTACCTTATTGCTACAAAACATATTGTCGGGATATTTTGCAATATCACGTCAGTTTCACTACATCGTGCAAGTGAGAACTATTTTTGTCCCAAGCTCTGACAGGCATCAGCAAGGGCGTTATAAAACTAACACGTTGAACGCTACAAGAAGGTTTGACATGATAGGAACCTTTGAGTAGTGCCAAAGTTACAATTCAGGCTTTTACGAGGCATTGCTGTAACAGAGCTGCAAAAGAATGACCCATATGATTGACCAGCTATTCAGAACTTGCAATACACATAAGAGTAAAAAGTGGTTTCAAGAGCACAATGTAGTCCAAACCTTCGTTTACAATGTAATATGAAGGTGCCAAAAAGCCACGAGTGAGGTAATGCCACGTTTCAGGCACATTCTATTTTGAAAGGATAATATCAACTTAACAGAGAAAGGCCAAGTTGCCGTAAAGAAAAACATTGAGCCCCCTTGCAAACCGTCAATATGCTGACGGCAAGTACGGACGCAGGTGTCATACAGAGAGCATGGGCGAAGGAAAACGAGCCGCAGCCTCAGACGTACTGCATACGTTCAACAATAAGCTCGACTTCCAGCATGTAAATTCCATTATTGTGACATACTCCATTCCTCCAAGACCAAGAATTAACCTAAGAATAAAATTAGAAAATACCTCCTCCGGTGTGCTGTATGCATCGTCAGACGCTTCCGATAGTTCGTCCGGTTCCGAAACGCCGTCAGCAGTGTCTCTCCGCATATCCTCCTCTCAGCCCTCCTTTTGCCAATCTTACTACCACCTCAACCATAAAAATCCTTTGTCTCCTATCCCAAAAACCGTGATAATCCCTACAAGCCCTACAATATCGCATCAATCATAGCCGTACGAACAAACCGCCTACCTGCAATCCTTTCCAACCTCGCCCATGCTGCCCCTCCCAAATAGCTCCCCCTTCACCTACCTCATCCCCCTGTAATCGCACCCAGAACGGCCTCCTTTCCAGTGCTTCGATGCGTGCGCAGCCTTCCTGAGCCCTCTTCCCCTCCTGCAGGCGAGCTCCTGCAGGCCTGGGACTGGGTCTTGCAAGGCTCCAGATTCCTTGCAAGCCAGCCGCAAGGCGGCCCCACCCGAGGCCTCCCCCTTGCAGCCGTCAGCGGGCTAGGACGCGCAGCTTCCGCGAAGGTGAGCCCCGCCGGCTCGCCGCCGGCGAATCCCTGCGGGACTCGGCTTGACCGTCACATGTGCAAAGGGCAGTTATGAAACCCGTCCAACCAGTGAGGGTGCGCTTTGCCACATGTGTCGTCCTCCATTACGCGCGGGAAAGGACGGGGTTATCTGCGGTGGATGTTCTGCTGACGTCACGCGAGGGCGGCACTCGCTGGCACAGCATTCGCTCAACAGCGAGCCTCTGTCGCGGCAGTATGATCGTACATAGTACGGACGCGGCTGAAGTACAGTACAGTACAGTGGGCTGGCTTCAGCAGAACTAGGGGGTGTCAGACTTAACAAAATCTTACGAAAAGGGTTACGAAAAAAAAGGTTACGAAAGTACTCCGCCGCAGGAGGATCGCGATTATACTGGAGTACTAGTTCTGATTTCAAACTTACGAACACGCGTACTGAATTTTTTTAAGTCTGACACCCCCTACTGTAACGAGAGATCGTACTTGCGCTAGCGGCAACTACAGCACAGTACGGGGCAACTTGGTAATTGTAATGATGACGTCACGATTGTGGCGGCAGTGGCGCACAGACAACAACATTCGACGAGCGTTCACACGAGGCCTTTTTGCGACGCCCTTTCGAGGGCGGGGGGGCGGGCGGCCGGGCGGGCGGGCGTGCCTTCTGGCGACGGTGTTCCAGTGACCGCGAACACGAAGCTCTCGGCTTTCGACGTGCAGTACGGTCGTGGCGGCACAGCAAAGCCTGATTCTTGGAATTTCCGGAAAGCAGATTGAACTTGACGTGTACAACTAAGTGTACATGCCGCATGGCATGGCATGGAAAAGGCATGGCATGCCGCAGTGCCGTGGTTACATGACGTTGGATTGAAGGTGGCGTTCAATTGCCCCCCCTCCCGCGGAGGGACGAGGACATGTAACCTGCTGTTGCGAAGGCCCTGATCAAGAAAACGGAAACCGTCCTCATACTCAACATCGACGTCGCACAATTCCAGAAAAGAAATTCCAAATAAGGACCCTCAAGGAACGGCTTGCAAGACGTACTCAACACCTTGATTCACAAAAGTCGCGTGTAGGAAAGAATAAATTTGTGTTCGTAATCGGATCTACAGAGAAGCATAGACGTAAGCTCATTGTCCGTGGAATTTTAAAACCCCCGCAACACTGTAAAACGACATCTATGCAACACTTTCACTAATGCAAGTCGAGAAATCCTTTTTCGAGAAATCATAACTAAAAAACCAGCGTTCTGCAGAGGGACCATAGAAGAATGCATCGGATTCAAGTCCATGCCTTCATGAGAATGGCGGTAGCCCCCAAAAGGAGGGGTCAAAGTCTTCAAGGGATGCCAAAACTTGGTCTGACTCTTCAGTCAGCGCCTTATCAAGTTCTGGATGAGGCACCATCACCACTGGCCTGCAGATCCATGGCAGCCATGTCATTCTCATTTTCTCCAGGCTCCACTCTTCTGCCTCGACTAAAGAGCTGCCAAATCAATAACTACTGCCATTCAAAGGAACAAGAACGGTCACAATTGGCCCTACAATCAAGCAGGAGGGATTGCAGACTATCAGACCTGCTCAATAGTAATTGAGGCCGTAAAGCCAAAACTTACATGCATGCGTTTTTTGCCGCCTGCACACCGGTAGGAGCATCTTCAAAGACGAGGATATTCTTAGGATCTGGAATTGGTTCCTGCTTTCGCACAGGATTACGGAACATCATTTAATATCACTTGGCCCTCAATGTGCGGATAACGAAAGGAAGCTCTATGTCAAAGTAAGTATCGTTTAAGAGCATCCGCCGCGCATCCCTTTTCAAACTGAAGCGCTCCCACAAGGGAAGGGCTCAAGAGGTTTAGAATGCTACTTTTTGCAGATTCTTCGCTCCCACTGCTTTTTCTCCAAGGAGGAAAGAATC
The DNA here is from genome assembly GCA_037447605.1 of Zygnema circumcarinatum. Classification (NCBI taxonomy): domain Eukaryota; kingdom Viridiplantae; phylum Streptophyta; class Zygnematophyceae; order Zygnematales; family Zygnemataceae; genus Zygnema; species Zygnema circumcarinatum. The sequence goes on from CM074804.1 coordinate 5,917,358, forward strand.
GAGAGAAGAGGAAAACGTTGAGCAGCACACCTCAAACCGTTGTGCAGCCACTTGAAAGATGTCAGGAGATGGTTTGCCACGAGTGACAGCAGGATCATCTCCCACTACAATGTGGTGCATAAGCCCAAATAGCCCTTTGTGTTGCGTTGTCTTCAGCTCAAAGTGTGCTCGATGAGAGCTGCACGTTATGCCTCAAGATTCACAGCAGTTATTATCTCAGAATTTCTAACCTACTATTGCTTGCACAAGACGGATAACTTGATAACAACTTTTGCAGAGAAGCTTATTTCTGTGTCATGTTACAAATCAGTCCCCTCAAGCACGGGACCTGTATATGAGAAGAGTAACGAGATCCACCTGGTAGCTACGGCCATGGGTATTCTATGTCCGTGTAAGTGTCGTATAAGCTGCTCAGCCCCTGCCAGGTGCTAACCCCCTCCTTTTATTCCACTGCACCATGAACTCTCTGTTGCCATGCCAGAGACCTTGAGCTCAGATAATATGGGAATGAGGTTAAAGGAAGGTTTTTCAGGTTACTTGGCATAATTAAGCAGGTAGAGCCAATAGTATGGTCATATAACTTGTTTGCAATCTTGCTCACATTTACTTGTGATGCAAGCATAAAGCTTCGTAAGAATTGACATAGATGAGGAAGGCTGACAATAATGTCAACCACTATTTAGGATCTGTGCCATTGAGTAAAGTAAAAAAGACACATTATTTGCAGACTTTTATGTTCGATTGTCAGTCAGAACAGCCCCTCCAAAAAGGTTGGACTTAAACTTATCTCGAAACTTGAAATAGTTAGACGCAATGTGGTCGATGAGTAAATACTTGAATATTACTTTTCTCTATAACTAAAAAGGAAGGTCTTGTGGAAAAATCAAAAAGTCTGAGAGAGACGGCTAGACCATTTATGCCGTCGGAAATGACGGTGGCTTGTTTCGTCATAAAAAAACTGTTAATAAATTTTCCGAGTTCCTTGACTATAGTTGCCTCGCTTGCCTGAGGATAATCACTAACAACAAAAAACATTACGATAATACCTGGCATAAGGTTGCTGTTTGGGAAGAGATCATGAAGTAACGTCTCGCGCTCACGGATAAATTCTTCAGGAGTGAGCACACCCTCCAGCCCCGTCTCAGCCACCAGCACCTTCCCTGCCTCCAGCGCCTTTTTGCCCATCATCTTTGCCTTCAAAGCCCAAGTGAACACCTTGCCATATCGTGCCAAAATCTTCTTCTGCACCTCAGTGTAGAAGTTTTCTGTGTCTGCACGGATGCATAAGCCAAGAAGAATGGGCTTTGAAAAGTGAATGGTTAACTCCTACTGAAACATCTTTTCACGAGCTTCCACAAAGCCTGCGTATGTTTTGAATAAGAGACTTTCAACATTCTAGGAGAGATCGGGCATTTGGTCAACCATGAAAACCGCTCAATCGTTTTGTATGACTTCTAAAGTCAAGTGTCCTCCATAGGTTTACTCTACCAGGGTTACACTGAAATTGATCTTCAGAAAAAAAAACTCAAAAGTACCAGTAGCAACTCCAACTTTCGAGCTCAAAACTAGTGGCGGGTTGCCCCCAATTCTGTCTGAACAAACTATCAGCGAAACTAGCTGTCAACCACGCTGACCACGCTGCTGCTTTTTTTTTTTTTTTTTTCAGGAAAGCAGCCGCCATTGCTGCTCTTAGGGGCTCACACCTAGCAGCAAACCGTCCATGTCGAACAAAACATGGGTGATGCTCTGAGCCCTCTCCATGGCGGGGCCACCTCCTGCCTGCACGTGTCTCACCAGTCGTCCCCCCACCCCTGCAACGCCCCACCCCGACGTGGCTGTCCGTGCTTCTTCTGCCTCTTGTCCGCGCCACCCAGTCCTGCAAGCGCACGCACGCACGCAGGCTGGAAGTGTGCGCGCCTTGAACAAACGTTGACAGCGTTCCTTTGCTGTTCCTGACGGAGCACTGCCAGTCACTGCATAGGACTTGCAGGCTGGTCTGGCCGTGGCTGCAATGGCAGCCGGTGCCAAGATGCTCCTTGCGCTGGCGACACGTGTCCCTCCAGCTGCCTCCTTCGATTCTAGCCTCTGTATCAAGAGAGGCAGCAGCCATGGAGGGAGAGTCGCTAAGGCCAGCTGCTACCGGCCATTGAGAAGCGTCCTTTCTCCTCTTGCAATATCGCGAGTCAGTTCTACAAACTCTGCAGATGAAACAAGGGAGGAGCATGCGGTCGACAACGGCGCCACGACGTCAAGTTCTCGCCGAGTTGCAGCTACGCAACTGGCAGCAGCTTGCGCTGCAGTTTATTATGGATCCAGTGCGGCTGTTCCAGCTGAAGCTGTGGCATCGGAGGTTCAAAAGATAGTGAAGCTGAAGAATGTTGAGAATTTGGAGCTTCAAGAGGCTCTTAGGGCAGCTGTGGTGGGCGATTTGGAGAGAGCAGAAAGCCTATTCACTGCTCTCATTGAGAAGAACCCTGAGAGTGCGAGCGTGTGGTCGAATCGAGGCAGCGTGCGGCTCTCTATGGGGCGCTGGGAAGCGGCAGCAGACGATCTGACAAAGGCAACAGAGCTGGCGCCTTATGCACCTGTGCCCTTCCTCAACAGGGCTATTGCGTTTGAGGTGCACCAAAACTCTCACGGCCTGCTATAAAGTATGGACCCTACATCCTCCGACTGATAATTCATACTAATGGAACTCACACATTGTGCTATTCACCTCTGTGTGTTTCCTAGCTTTGTTTCTTTGACTCTGAACCATGGACTACAGATGTATCGCACATCTGTACTATGCTCCTTTGATAGAACTTCAGAGTGAAATGACAAGTGAAACATATATGGGCACGTTTTTTAGCTGATCCAAACGACAAAATGTGGCACATTGTGAGCAGGCGTTGGGAATGTATGCTGAAGCCATCGCAGACTGCAAAGTGGCTATAGAAAACGATCCACAGGTACGTATCCCTTCATTTTCATGCACTTGAGGGTGCATAGGTGAGCGTTTGGCTCCAGATGACGACTTTTAGGAGTGTTTTCTCGTGACCTCCCTGCTAAATTCCACCAACTCTGGAAGTAGACCAGAATGGATTGGCTACCCGCAGAATAGTGCTGCAGACATCTCCTGGAAGTTTTTTCAGCTTTGCTATTGATTGCGTAGGGAAGCATGAGCTATTGACGCTTGCGCTTCCCTGTGTGTGCTTTAGGAGTTCCTATGGTGCTCTTGATTGGTTTGCTTTTCTGGACGATTGTAGAATTTAGAAACTGTCTTTCCTGATTTAGGAAGCTGCGTGTTTCATATTCATTGTTTCCGAATGCTCTTTGTTGGGGAACGGGGGAAATTTGTCCAGGAATATGCAGCATGGTTCAACCTGGGCAATGTTGAAGCAAAGCTTCAAGACTACGGCGCAGCACTAGTCGCCTATGAAAGGGCAGCAATTCTGGCGCCAGGTGTTGCAGGGTACCGATTACGGGAAGCCAGCATGTTATTTCAGGTGCATGTGCTTGCATTGTTTTTCTAACACACTTTTCCTTTGGTTTCCTTTTGAAGTTTTCCGTTTATGTAACATTTGCCTGGGCATTCCGTACCTGTTGAGCTGCCGCGAAAGAACAGTGGCACATTCCTTACTGGTTTATATTCACCTGTCCATCCTGCCAGCAAATGGGGATCTTTGTACTCGTTTCATTTGCTGCACGAAACCCGGCACTCTCTTGTGGTCCTTTGGTTATGCTAAATATGTGCATGAAGCAAAACATACTAGACGACTTATAATTATCCCAAGTCCCTGCTGTTATGTGTTAGCAGGTTTGCGTGCATCTGCTTGCTGACTGTTGTAAAATGTGCCGGCGCTGGGAGAGGGTGCCAGCTCGACAGGTCCGAGGAAGCCAAAAAAGTGATGCAGGGATTAGTGCGGAAGTATCCGAACTATGCAGAGGCGCATGCAGCACTCGCGGCTGTTTTATGGAGTGAGAATCGGAGAAGCAATGCAGAGGAGCAGTTCACAGAGGCTCTGCAGCAGGAGCCGCGGTTTAAGAGCATGAGGTAAGGAAAAGTGAAAGGAGTATGGGCTTCTGTTTGTCTCCTTTTTCACACTTGGTGTAAGCAGCATCTTGAAGCTTCATGTTAGGGCGATGGAAACCTGTGTTGATTCAACCGACTTGTTTTTCATTTTACATTGCAGATGGGTCCATGAAAGTCTGCAGTGGCCACCTGGATTGGAGCTGGCCCTGGAAAACTTTTTGGCGATTAAGTGAATGCTGGTTAAAACAGAGGCCACAGGCAGCTTTGCTCTGCCAATAAGAAAGGAGGGTGGTTGCTTTTTGGTATCGAGCATCATTTTTAGGGAGGTGGGAGGCATGTCGTTTTCTTCTTTAGGTTTTGGTCAGGCCTCGTAGCATGCTAACTGGCCATGTCAATGACTCGGTCAGCAAATGCACTTGTACATTTTGCTTCTCCAATTTTAGGCTGTATTAGCTCGTTTGTCTGTAGAACTGATAGGGATGCGGATGGCTCCTCTTTAGTTGATTCTTCAACCTCCTCAGCTGCTGATTTTCCTGTTTTAAACACTGTAGCTAGTGCGTTCAACCAACCCGGCAATATTCGGCACTCGCAAATCATACCATCACGAACCCCCAAATTTGACAGAGCGCTACTTCAAAATTGATCCGCAAACACAAAGACTATTCTATGCTTTTCCTTCTCGACATGCGGTAGTACAAAACTTTTTAGTTTTGAGTCGTATATACCATTCGCACCTTAAACCTAGCCCCCCAAAACTGTTCATAAGATCAACAATATGGGCCCTACACTCCTGAAGGGTCCAGCCAGGAATTGTCCCAGCCTCTGGCCTTGCACCACTCGGCGGATACTGCCCCTGGCGCTCAAACATTCAACTAGCCAACCAATCAGCTAACCGACCAACTAACCAGCCAACCAACCAATTAACCAGCCAACCAGTGCCGGCCGCGGCGGGCGGGCCTTTGAAGCTGCAACGAACGAACAGAGCGCGGCCGGAGGGAGCGGGGCGGCGCACGGGCTGGCGGCCGTACATTTTCGTACTGCTGCCTGCAGCCACGCCGTACGGCCGGAGAGGGACGGAGGCGGAGAGCGAGCGCGCGGCCCTCTCGGTCTGTCCGTACGCGCGAGGAGGGGCGGGCGGGCGGGCCAGACCTAGCGCAGCCAATCGGGGGTCGTCGGCGACCGAGCGGACGCGGCATTGGGGCGACACGTGGTTGGCCGCTCCCTTCCAAAAGTCCGTCCGTGTGTCCGAATAGCCGTCGATGCGACAGACAGGGCTTGTCAATCTTCAAATAGCATGGATTCAGTTCAGAAGGCGTACCCCTCTATTCTAGCGTTGTGGTTTCTTTTGCGGATAGCGCATACTCGTTTCGAATATTGGTCTGACCTGCCCTGACTTGACCCGCCCGGGACAACAGTGCTTAAAAGTGAAAAGGTACGGACTTGGGGAACACGGCGTACACGTGGCCACCACGTCACCAGTGGCGACATACACGTCAGCGCGCGAGTCGCTAGGGACGATCTGGACCGTCAAAACCTCGTTTCGTCCAAACCCGTCCGCTCTGGCGGCTGACGTCATATCAGGTACTGTCTGCGTCACCAATATCTATGGACGCTGGACGTAGACCATACACGTGGCAAAAGCTGTGGCGTACGGAAGTCAGTCTGTCCGTACAAGTCATTCGGACGGACCTCCCTTTTGGTCCGTTCCGTCGGAAATTAAACGCGAGGAGACAAACCGCTTAACTGTAGCGCGTACGGCCGGGCCGCGTGCACTAACAAATGGTTCTAACCGCCATAACTGAAATAACTGCCCTCAGCCTCAGTCGTTGGACTTCCTCGCAGCAGCAGCGGGGCGCTGCTCAAGCGCTGTACTCCATAGGGTCGAAATTTGGCAGTTAGGGTTTGCTATGCTAAAGGACGCATGCTGCATACAGTTATGCTGATAATACTTCCTTGCAAATGCCCTCTGATAGTAAAAATTATGCCTTGAAACTCTATTAGATATTACGTTGACCGATTACTAGTTCAGGCGGTCAGAATTCTATAGGATTTTAGGTTAGGCTGGCTGCATATTGCTTACTATTCCTGGATTCGGCAGGTGCACGCTAGCTTCTGCTAACATTGTTTGTCGCCTTTGGGAGGAAACCAGTGCGAAGGATACGGTTCCGGGGTTCCAGTCAGCGCAGAGACGAAAGAGGGAAGATGGGAAAGGAAAAGGATGTCAAAATGGGCCCTGAGGCGTCCCTGTTGGTCGTCTTTGTGGCGCTCATTCTTGGACTTGCGGCTGTTGGTGGCGGAATTTATGCGGAAATTATTCGAAAGCAGGTTAGGATTGGAAATACAACCCTCCATACAGGACAAGCATTGCCAATTTTTCTGGCATCAATAACTGAATACGCTGCTTTTCAAAACATTCCCTTGGCCTGAATGATGAGGAAAGTAGACTGTTGTCAACCAAATGTGTGTCAATAGTGGACGTGTAACGCATGGACTCGAGAGTGAGATAACATGGAAATCCCAACGGACGTCAATCCGTGTCCTCCTTACCATGTGAAGTTTTCCGCTTCCGTATCCTAGTCTGACACTGTCTGGTCGCAAGAATAAAAGTGTTGACCAGTACTTTTTTGGTCCCTGTTTCCCTTTGGCTTATTGCTATATAGGAGCCATCCGCCGAGGATGTAACCCCAAGCGGTAGAGTTCTGAAGTGCGCCTTTCAGTCACACCGCGCATATTTGATAGCAGTGTGTGCTGCCGGCAGTTTAACTTTGAGCCACGTGCTGGTCTCAGTCCTGGGTGGCTGCGTGTGCTGCTGCACTCTTATATATGCCCGGGGTTCTGCACATAACTGGAGCATGTTCCTTTTCGCAACTGCTTGGTAAGTTCAGAGGAAAGTGGACAGATTCTTTCTGATTTCGCCCATGAAGCTGGATGTGTCCTTGTTCTTTTGGTGACCCTAGGGACACGTTCAATTTGGACGCTTGCATTGTCATTTTCAAAGAGGTTGATAGAAATTGCGTGAATTGAAGAGAGGCTGAGGACGTAGATGTGGCTGTGGGGATCATGCAGGGCGTACTTCTTCATGGCACAGTTTTGCTTTCTTTCCGGCGCCTTCATCAACGAATATCACACCTCGAAGACCTTCTTTGAATACGACTATGACTTGAAACGCTGCTACCGCACAAGGCCCTTCATGTACTACGGTATGAACGTCAGAGAGGAAATCAGCTGTACTCCTCCGCTAGTGTTGCCTTCCAGAATGAAAAGATGTTTTCAATGCAATGATTTTGCTTCGTAAGAACAAGGATGGCGCTCTACTTATCCCAGAATGAAACCTTGCGGCCACTATTACTTTCGAATTTCCGCATTGGTTAGGATCTTTCCTTTCATTCTTTGAGAGACTGTCTAAAAGGGTACCCTTCTTGCACCTAAAAATGCCAAGAAGGCCTTCCAAATCAAGGTCACACTCTCATATCCTTCTGGGTCATATTCATCAATTTTATCTGCTCGGTTGTTCGTTTTGTTCGCAGCGGCGGCCGGGTTCTCTTTGCTGCACACGGTGTTCATTATATTGTTTTACGGACAGGCCCAGAAGGCCAAATACGAGGCTTGGGTGGAGCAAGGAGCACCCACGCCACATCTTTACAGTGTGAAGACTATGAAGAGCTTCGTTATTGCGGGGCCAGCGAAGAAGGGACCTCTCAGAGACCTATCAGAACCCTCAAAGCCTTTCCTCTCCTCACATACATGAGGAGGGATGGGGCAGGGGGGCATATGCAGTGTCGGCGGTTTCTGTGAGCATGGGGAATAAAAACAGAGCTGTGAGTCGGAGTACGTCATCTGAATGTGAATGGAAGGAGACGACGGACCCCGATTTATTCCTTGTGGATAGCGTAGCGATAGCAGCTCTGTCAGCTGAACTGTCGACCCTTTTGTAGCTTGTCGTAAAGAAACCTGAGGTTCGTCTAAGGCCTCTGTCGCATCCTTAGTCGTCTTACTAAGCCCTTTGATGGAGAGTTCTTCAAGTTTCAAGTCCGGTGTTCCATGTAGAAATTTGCTCTATTCTTTATATGAAATGGCTTGCGCCAACGATGGTGCCTTACCACTTTGATAGGCGTCCTTAGATGGTAAGAATAATATGGCTGCTAGCGTACTGCGATTCCTGCCCTTCGATCATTCTGTTTCAGAACACGATTCTGGTTCTTGCAGTTCAAAGTGATGCATTGCCCACGTGGAAGCAGCACAAGCCCTTGAACGCTCTCAGCCGTACTAAAACATCAAAACGAGCAACGTCAGTAATATCTTTTTGTTTTCCTTGTTATATGAAAACTTGAATCCGATGTGTTTGTTGTCGACCCGTGATTATTTATTTAGAAGTAAAAACGAGGACACCCAGTGAAGCCTGCGTGGTGCAATGCAGTAGTTGGGACCTCCTTGATTTTTCTGCGCACGAGAGTTTGTCGCTAGAGACACAGAAGACGACAGCCGAATGGACGGGCGTACATGAAATTCCATTCACATTAGCACACGGCCTTCCACAGAAAGAGAGTCAGATCATCACCAAGTAGCATCTAGAAGGCTATGCGGACCCCCCATACTCCCGCCTCCAGTGTAAATCAGTACAGTACCCCCATGGTTATCTGAAGAATTAAGTGCACCAAGTCACATTATCCATCCAGGCTTATAACTACTAACTACCTTAACGGTTGGATCCGCGACTTTCTGCGAGAGAAGGGCTACTTATAGGATACAAACAGAGGTTATGGGACAAAAGAGGACGTGGTGAAATTGGCTGATGATTGGCAGCAGCCAATGGACAATCGCTTAGGTCAGACACTTCATTACAAGCCCCAAACAGTCACTTCAGGGCGATTGCAGCGGACTGCACGATAAAAATGACATGCTCCTGACACCTCCCTTGCCTCACTCGCGAGACAACAACGCTTAGTGCTGCTAGCTTTTGCAGCAGTTAGACACAGGAGGAGCGCACAAAGTAGACAGTACTTTGTCAAAGTTGATCAGTTTCCCTTGCTCCAAATTTCTCATGCGCCGCCATAAAGGTACAGGAATGAAACCCGTGTTGCCTTGTGATCTTGCCCCACATGACACCAAGGCAGATTGGCTGCATTCCTTCCTTACTGCGATTGCCCATTATTGACTGCGTCTATCTATGTCTATGTGTAATGTCTATGGGACATTTATGCCGCCGTACTAAAGATGGGAAGTGAGATGACTCTGCACTGCCAGGGCCAGCGCTTGCTTTTCCTCCACAGTCCGGGGTTGAAGACCCTTTTTGAATTTTCGCTGGTAAAGTCGCAGAGGCAGATATGCACATCTGATTTTGCGCCCATTAAACGACCTACCATGCAGCGCATGTGCAGCCTTACACGCGGATTCTTCTCGGGAGAATTCGACATAGACACGTCCTACACGCCATGCTTCTACATGTGCGTCGTTCTTCTTCCCCTCTTGTCCAATTTCTGGGCTCCCTTCCCTCCCACGTCCTTCAATAGCCTTTTCCATAGCTATGACAGGGCCTGAAATATTTTCCGCAGGCTTGCCCTCACTTTCCACAGCCTGCGAATACGGCATTTTCTTATCTTCAGCATCACCATTTTCCGTTCGCAAGAGCACCTCCTCCACCCCCTTGCCTAGATTTGCTTCCGCATTTGGTTGCACTCTCCCTAATACTTTCCCTTCTTCTATACTCTCGCCACTCTGAATTTGGAGGCTGTCCAGAGAGACTCCACTTGTAGCCTCTTTCCCTGCACATTCCTGTCCTTTTGCCTCCACCTTAATGGTGCTTTCACCCGAGACTTGCTGATCGCCGTTGAGCAGCCCACCAGTCAGGCTCTCCACTGCGGGGTCACCTGCAACTCGTCTCTCCTTTTCCGGCAAAGTGCTCGGCCGAACAATATGGAGTGACTTAACATTCCCCAGCCTGCGTGCATGCTCAGACCAACATCCGTCTTTGTCAGCAAAAAAATGGATTCTTTACCCAACAATTGACCAATGGGGGACAAGGCCACGTCCGCAGAACTAATTTCCTCTCCGCCTCCTCTTTATAATTCACTCCGCCGAACTCAATGGCTGCTTGACAAACTCAAACGACGTAACGTAACATGGGATGAAAAAGCCGATGTGATGTATTTCTCAGCAGAGAGGGCTTCCCTGTGACAGTTACGAGCTTACTTGGCACATTCAATCCGTATGTCTTCCTCTAACTCCTGATAGTCGTCATCAGAGTTCAGGCAAAGCTCCTCTGCAGTAAACTGTGCCACCAATAATGCCTTGTTAGAGCCCTCCACAATGTTTTTCCTTTCCAACGGTTTCAAAGGCACACACTCTGCTGAGTCCTTCACAACCAATCCTGCAAGCTGCTAATTACAGCAGACGATCGAGGGACTAAGGAGGGGACTGACCATATTCATGAGTTCAACAATACGGGTAGGAGGCTCCATGAGGGGCTTCGCTTCCTCTGGGATTCCATAGAAGGGAGTCATCCCAGGTTTAGCCTGCATGCAAACTATGTGATGCATCAGCATCGGCATCACTGAGTTCTGCTTCATTCCCTTCCTTAGACCGTCGCTCACCTCCAGCCACTGTGGTTGACAACTATTCAGGAAGCTCAATCAAGAAATAATCCAAGGTCAATTGCAAGGTCCATGAAATGAGCATATGCTCGAGGTTAGTGGCTTCCAGTCACTTAAAAGGAAAAATTGTCCGACTTCAGACGAGACATTGCAGAACTACAATCAGTCAGGGCAAAATCCCCTCAGAATCAGCCACGAAGGCAAATGCATCTGAAAGTGCAGCCTACCTGAAGAGGAGCATTAGGGGTAGCGCGGCAGACTGTCAGGACACCAGGACCAAGTTTGAGCCCATTCAAGCCTGTGCAGGCAGCACTAGTAACAGAAAGGTCCATATACTGCACAAAGTGAAGCACAAAATTAAGTTCAAAAGAACTCAAGGAAACAATCTCAGAGTGTTTGATTTTGTCTCTAGCTAGTGCCATTGGCCGCGGGCAAAGCAGAATATGCACCCAAAAGAGGTACGATGAAGAGACGCACCTTTCCAAAGACGGTTTCTCAGAAAATTGAGAAAAGCAGAGAAGGAAAGGAAAGTATAGGCTGGGGATTACCTCGGCAAATGCGAATGCTCGTGCTGGTCGAGTGGAAGTATCTGTCTCCATTCGAAACGCGCGGAGTTGCCCAAATGCAGTGATGATCTCCTTCACCTGCACACGCAGCAGAAGTGTATGCTCAAAGCTTGAAAGGCTCGATCAAGTTCCCACACATTCAAACAGATATTCCTTGCTTTCATGAGAAAGCTAATCCGTACTCACCTTCTCTACTGGAAGTGATGGTGATATTCCTCCGATGAACACCTGCGCAATCAATAACTCTTCCCCTCAATTCAGTCTATATGCACGCCTAATCTGAATCTAATCAAAATCTAATATAATCTAATCTGAATCTAATCTAATCTATTCTGAATCTGAATCTAATCCTAATCCTTTGTTACCATCTACTCATCAATGGCTGACGAACTTGTTCCGAGTTTTTGCGCTTAATTGGGGTTCTCGCTCTTTGATGTACAGCTTCTTCTGCGAAGCTGAAAAGCGATCAAGAAGCAACTTGTTCTTTTCAAACAAATAAACAACAATAGAATAAAAAAGCGCTTATCAAGATTTTAGAACGATAAACACCAAAAGAGCATCATGATTCTGAATCGTCTGCGCTGGTATGAACAATAATATTGTGAGCCAGCTTGACACAGGCAAGCCAGTATCGACTCAATCAATCAATGCATCTCACCTTATACGGACTATCAACCACAGTTGACGAGACAAGGTCCATGGAAGGCACAATCTCAGAAATCACCGTTGTTGTCAAGGGATTACTTGTCTGCAATGCCAACGAGCCAGGCCAAATTCAGACATCTGAGAAAAAGGATGGCAAGCAGCAAAGGAGAATCAGTATCCCACTCAAGTTGGTAAACATACATAGACGTAAAGCGTTTTCCAGTTTTTTAAGAATCGATTGACTAAGAAGGAGCGATCAGATTGAAAGTGGCAAACATACAGAAGCACAGAACGTCAAGGAAGTCATGAAACCTTAAAGTTAAAATGTTTGTTCTCGTTCTACCATCATCTTTGTTCTAGTCGCCTGCTTTGCCAATGCTTCCCATTCAAGGCACGCACGCTTGAAAAAAGTACAAGCAAGGAGAACAGAATACCTGTGTTGGCGAAGGAACATAGTCTTTGGGGCGCCTAATCTTCAATGTCGTGCCATGTAATGAGATTCCGTCCAACGCAAGTGCAGCCACTGCATCCTCTGGTGTAATGAACTCGGCAAAAGCATAGCCTTTTTCCGGATTCACCTGCAATCTCACACAGATCGATCAGTTGCACGGTACATTAAATTTGACGGAGCTGTGTTTACCATGCACATGTCACCAAGACGCAAGTCGAAGTCACTCCATATCTGCTGCCTGTACTTCATAGCTATACACCTGGATAATCACATAAATGAAGCAGCCTCGTGATGTAGAATAATCACGATTAATTAACGGCAAATTCCTCCACCACGTCATAAATATAGCTAAAGAAATCAGTGAGGAAAGGTGCATGGTACGTACAGAACAATTGATACATGGCTTTGTGCCTGGCAAATGATTTGCATTGACAGACATCAGGGCGGCATTGATAAACTCCATAAGCTCCCCATCCGAAACTGTTGCTGGCATGTTCCCAACGTATAGTCGCCTTGCAGGTCTTGTAGCCTGGCTGAGAACGGGCGTATTGACTGCTGTGACTCCTGCCATTTGCGGCAACAGTGAGGCCAACATGGGAGAAATAGACGGCATGCCTGCAGCAAGAGCACTTGCTAGCCCAGGAAGTGAAGTTGAAACTGCGCCAGGAGCTGAACTGGTTGCCGGTAAGGACGACAGTGCAGATAATGAAGGGGTCATAGGAGATAAAGAAGCTGCTAGGTTTGGCATAGCCGCTGCTATTGAAGCTAACCCCGAGGTGCCACTGCTTCCCAGGAGTGCTGATGCAACAGAAGCCCCTGACATACTCGGCATGGTGCTGGACACTGATGCGGCAATCGCGGCAGAAAGTTCTTGCAAGGAGGCAGGAAGGACGTTTGTCAAAACAGGCTGCAATGAGCCTGACAGCACACTTGGTAATGAAGTAGTGAGCGAGTTGGGAAGGGACATGGATGACAATGGCGTGAGAAGGGAAACTGCAGTCGTTGTACTCGAGGGAAGGCCCAGGGCTGCAAGACCAAAAGGAGACTGAGCTGCAGCAAGGGCTTGCTGCGCTTTGGCTGCAGCCTGCTGAGCAGCTGTAGCCTGAGAAACTGCCTGTTGCGCCTGTACATACTGTTGCATAGCAGCTGCTACACTTGCGCTCATACCTGGTGGCCCTTGATCCCAAGTTCTGACTTTTTTCTTTTCAGGCGACTTAGATTTTGACCTCCTATGAGGTGAGGGAGTACGCATTTCAGGACTTGTCCGGCGGCGTCTAGGTGAATACCCGCCTAACCCACTTCTTCCCCCACCAAACTTCCGATAACGACTATCTATGTCTGCCAACAGAGGCCTGCGGGGAGAACGGCTGCGACTCCGTGGTCGCTTGTGTGTCGGTGAACGTCTATCAGATTTTCTGCTAGAATCTTCTCTTGCAAGGCCCCTCCTTTCTGATGCGCGATCTTCCTTACTACGACGATCTTCACGATTATTGGCATCCACCCGTCGATCACCAATCTTTGCTCTCTCGTCCCTATTATCTCGTCTTTCTCGACGATCGCGTGCCTCCCTTTCTGAGTGCCTGGTGTCATTTTCGCTTCCGTCCTTACCACTGGAGACTTTCTTACTTGCACTTTCCTCCCTCGTTTCCTGAGCACTCCCATCAGCTACTTGTTCTCCCTTTTTTTGGGAATCTTTCGAAACCTTCTCCACTGAAGACTTTGTTTCATTCATCTCAAAGTCGTGACTATCTTCAGGCCCAACACCAGTTTCGCCCTCACTTCTCTTGTTTTTTCCTGACTCTCTCTCACTTTCAAGGTGCTTCTCTGGATCATTACTCTTTCCTCTGACATTACCTTCTAACTGAAGTGCCGAGGAATGGTCATTGGCTTCTGCATCGGGTTTGACTGTGTGATCCACAAGCATGCGACTGGTGTCTTCGGGCTTGTCCACTTGAACGTCATCCTTCACCCTTATTTGTCTGCTGTTTTCACTGACAGGCTCATCTCTGGCACGCTTGCTCCTTCTACCTTCCTCTTCCCTCCTTGCAGTTCGACCCTCTTTTCCATCTTTCTCAACTTTCTCTTTCACACCTTTAACATATTCTTTCCCGTGATCCCGGTAAAGGTCCTTGTCCTTGTTCCTGTCTCCCCTCTCTCGTCCCTTTTCTGAAGTTCTTTCTCGATCCCTCCCGTCCCTTTCCACTTCCCCTCCCCGTTCTCTTCTCCCCTCCCGAGCTCGCTCTTTTTCCTTTTCTCTCTCCCATTCCCAAGCTCTCTCCCTTTCTTTTTCCTTCTCTCGTGCCCGCTCCCATGGCCTCTCTCTCTCCTGCCGTTCTCTATCCCTTTCAAATTCACGATCATACCGTTCGTTTTCCATCCTATCCCTTCCTGCACGCTCTCTTTCTCTCCCACCCCTTTCCCTGTCGACCATTTCCCAGCCTCTTTCCCTCTCCCACCCCCTGCTCTCTCCTCTTCTGCCCTCTCTCGACCTTTCTGCCCTTCCCTCTCTGCCTTGCGCTCCTGCATCGAGTCTGGACCCTCCCTCTCTCCCTCCCCTATCTTCATGTTCAGCGGCAGTAGATAACTTTCGAGCAGCTGACCTCTCCGGTTGTCCAGTCTTCTCCGCCTTAGAAGCCCGTTCCACACCGTCACTATTATTCCCTCCTCTGTACTCCTTTTGCCCCTTATCCAATTTACCGTCTCTTCCCCGACCCGGATTCTCTCTTCCACCACCTCGAGTCACAGCATCGCTTATCTCGACCTTATCTCCTCCTTTCAAGCTTAGCTCCTCGTGTCCTGGAGCATATGAGCCCGATTGCCCTGAAGTTCGCTTGCTCCTCGTGCTTCCTCGTTCAGCTCTGCGTTCGCCCTTAGCTTCCTCTTTTAACCCTCCTTTACTCAGTTGAACGTCGGATGCTCCCATAAAGCGTGTCGCTTGGGTTTCTGCTGGTCCCGTCTTGGCAGGCTCTACTCCGATATCCTTCGTTCCCTTCTCAAAAACTTGACCAGCGATTCGTTCCCTAGTGTCGATATTTTGCTGCCTGTTTGTAAGCTGATAATTGTGAGCCTCATTTTTTTTGGCAGCAATTCCCATGTCAAGCGCAGGGCCGCTGGCTGACTCACTCTCGACACAGCCATGCAAAAGTGGAGAGTCTGCTGGGAGAGTACCAGCTTCACCTGGAGTTCGAGGTACCTCATTCACCTCTTCGTCGTCATCAAACTTATCATCCGCGTTACCCTCAGCATCCTCTGTATAGTCCTTTCCGCGATTCTCGTTATTTCCAAACTGTGCTTCCTGGCCATGCTCATCCTCCAAAGCCACCTTGTTTGCGCCTCTGAGCTTGTCCGTGTCGTCAACAGCAACACCTGTTGCATTTTCTGCATCTTCAGATGGCGAATTTCCGAGTTCTTCAGGACCCTCCATTGCCTGGAACTGCGCTCCGACTTCCCTCCTCCTGACCAAAAGGAACGTGAAACAAGAAACAAGCGGGGCAAGGGAAACAGGCCCTTCCTTCCCAAGCAATCATGCCAGTGCGCAGAATTCTCCCCCGCCTGCCCTGCTCCTCAAGCGCGGGCAGTTCACCCCTTCCCCCTGCTTCTCCCCCGCGCCCCCTCGCCTCACCTCGCCCCCGCGCCCGTTGTAGCGAGCCCCCCGTGGTTTGCAGGAGAGGGGTACGGTACCACTCACCATAGCGTACGGACACCCGAAACAGAATGCAGGGGCCCTACAGTACTGTACTGTAGTATACCAGTGTACGGTCCGTACAGCGATGGCAAGTGCCCAGGCCTCAGGGGAGATCCCCTAAATATCGTAAATAGCTTATTTATGTAAGATTTTGAGATTAGTTTACGTGATTTCAACTTAAATACCACACAAGCCCCAAAAAAGCATTTTTTTGGTTAAAAACAAAATGGAAATGAATTGCATTTGCAACCACGATAGCAATGATGTATATGAACTTTACTTGTTGGTATAACAACACGGCTTTAAAAACTGGTGCAACCTCTTCGACTCTTATAGATTGGTAAATTTTACCAATCAATTAGAACAACTGTGCATTTGGCAATCACAACATATAGTTGCTTATTCAAAAACCCAATTGCACTGAAACTTTGTAGATCCAATCCTAAGCTCTCTATTTCCTTTTCCATCCATCATTAATTACTCCAAGTATCACTTTAGAATCTATCATAGTCTTGAAATTTCCTCACAAAAACTCTATTCCAAATCATAACCTCTGAAATTCTAGGTGTAGTCACAAAAGAAAAACTGAAATAGGAACTAAAATTAGAAATGAAATGAAAAATGGTCTCACTCCCTTAGGAGTTTTAGCTGATCAAGACAGCTATAGAAGTGATGCAAACTACTCAAAGAGACCCTCGAAGAGCGGTCAAACTATCAAACTGTTTGCAGTGAAGAATGCCTTCCAATGAAAAGTCTGTCAACCTCTTTCGAAACTCGTCTTTCTCCCATCCAATTACTGAAAAATCAGACTCGACGGTAGCAGTGTTGGGAAATGATGAAGCAAGGTCTCCACAAAATTCTCGTCCGTACGTGCACGGTTTCGTCCGTACAGTCCATATTTACGTGTTTTTACAAAACCAAGTTAGGGGACAGTCCCCTATCTTAAGCCGAAATCCCCTATTTGAAGAGGCCTGCAAGTGCCGGCCTGCCCGCCTGCCGGGACTCGGGAGGGATTGCGATTGACTGTCCGTCCCAGGGCGGATGCGAGGGAAAGCCGGCGGGGGACATGGCCATGGGGCACATGATGACTGTGGTATGTATGGTACATGCAGCAGTGCGAGGGATGTAGCATATATCTCACGATGGCGATGATGCCATCGGATGTACATGGACAAAATCAGCATGGGGAATCACGAGGAACTGGTCGCAAAGGACCTAAGGACAAAAGAAGAAAGGAGCATCAGTGCAACACATGACTGCCATGAGACATGGCATGGCATGGGCCACATGGCATGGTGCCCCAAAGGCCTATGGCAAAGCATTCGATGGTCGGCTTGTTCGGCTTCAGGTCCGTTTCCATTCATTCCGCACGCTCAATCTTGAGCTGGAAGCAAGGAACGCGGTGTGTGATAGTGAAGTGTAGGTGGAGTAGATGTAATGAAACCGCGACAATGACCGGAACACTAGAATGTAACTGTACTTAACTTTACGCGGTACCGTAGTGCACATGCAAAATGCCCTAGATGAGATCAATGCCACATCTCCCCCCTTTCCTTGGGAACCCATTGGGCGCATAAAAATGTTCCAAACGGGTCCTGTGTAGCATCCAGGCGCTTGTACGCAAGCTTCGCTTGACCGCATCCATCCGCTCTGCAGTGCTGCTGCCCACTCTTCAAAGCTACAGGAAGGCGGAGTAAGGAGCAAAGGAAAACAAAAGATTCAAAATAGCTTTTTTTTTTAATTTTAAAACTGCGCAAGTAGGAATCAGAAGTGAAACCAGAATCAAGTTTTGGTCTCGTCGGATACCCTTCCTCCAAAGTCGAGTCCTTTGGCTGTAGGTTTGAAGGGAAGGCTTGTAGGAGAGAGCGGGCGGGAGAGGGAGAGTGACGAATGAGGGAGAATGTCGAATAGGGGCAAGGTTCTGGAAAGAGATTGGGAGGGGGGAGAGAGAGGAGTCGTCCCAAGAATGTTTCGCTTGGTAACTTGCGATGAAAGGGGTAAATTCTTACGGACCCTGACGCAGTTGCGGTTCTGAAAAGGGTGAAAGGACCGCTGGCAGTGGTCAGCGTTTGCAGTCGAGTTCGGCAAGGATTCTTTTTTTCAATCAGGTTAGAAATTAAAAAGAGATCAGATAAGTGATGTTCTCACTTATGGCCACATCAGATGCTTGTGGAGAATTGCTTATGGGGTAAGTATTTGTTTGCGGCATATACAATCACCCTCTCCCTCGCCCTCCCTCTCACTCTCCCTCATCCTCTCCCACTGATACAATTATTCACACCCAATCTGAAGGTAAATATGCTATCCAATTATTGGCAAATAAAGTCGATCCGTTCACGTGACTGCCCAAGAGACTGGATTGAAAGAATTCCTATCCCGGGAATAGTTACATATCACGGAAAAAGGTACAGCACATCTTTACCTTTACCTGACACAACAGCAGACGCGCTAGCCAATCGTTGTCAACTATAGCTATGGACATTATTTTTCTGATTTAGTTATTGAGCCAAAGGGCCATCCGGCGAACCTGCACTCGAGTTTGAGTAGGGAGTAGCTTCCAACCGCCTGTTCCTTATAAGCCTTCAATCCACATAGTCCAACTCTTGTGTGATCCCGACCTGCAATATACACTTACAAATGCAACTTTTTGTCATTTCCAAGGATAAGTCTAGATTTTTAATACGGTTTACCACTGAACGAATTCCGCCTTTGACGTAAAGGCCAGCAATATGGAGATTCACTAAAAAATAATGTAATCTCTCTCCTGGTTTGCTGTATTTGAGAGTTGCTATAGGATTACATAGGACAACACTTATTTGGCTAAAAATTGGCATACGAAGCTAACCTCTTTGTATAAGTTGACAAGGTCGTTTTTTGCATCTGGATAAGTCTTGTTGCACCAATGCTGGAGAGCAAAGATGTTATCTGCCACGCAGTGTCAAAGGAAATGCAGCGTCAAAGGGAATGCGAAACAACTTAAGACCACTGCCAGTGACTGGTCCTCAATCCAGGAATTGCAGGTGAATCGCAGTCAGCAGCATATACTGGCAGCGTGGCTTGACATGGAATACACATCGAATGAACAGCCAAACTGACGACCTTCCGATTGGCGGTGTTGAAGTACTTCATAAAACATTCGGAGAGACGTTTCTTCCAGATAGGAGGTTGTAACATCCCACGGCCAAGCTGCCAGGCGAATGTGTGGCTTTTATGTTTGGAATCACCTGTCCAGCGGTTGATTGCATCCTGCGCAACTTTTGCTGCCTTTCCTGCAAACGAAACCCCCTTCCCAGTGCTCATCTTAGTTTTCCGTACAAGCTTGTAATGAAATCCAATGACGCGAACACAAATGGTCAACGCTGCACGAACACATCAATGACGATTTGACAGCACGGCACTAATCACTTGAAGATTACATCGGCGAATAAATCACGAGAGCTACGAGCATGTTGTGCTCACGTTTTGTCTCCAGAACTTCAGGATCATTATCAGCATAATGCTCTAGCTCCTTCTGCAAAATTCAAACAAAATATGTCTGACTGTCAGCCCTCCAAAATTGAGCAATTAATGGTAGGTTCACTGTAGTGTTCTGTACTCCTTCATTCAAATAGATCCTCGCTAGACAGCTTGACTTGAACATTGAAACAAGAAATGTTACCTTCAGATTCTTGTCTGTTTCTTCGAGCGACTTCAAGAGAGTTAATCGAGCTTCACGGTCAGCCTGCAAAAAAAAAATTGAAGAACGCATATATTAGCAAGTTTCAATAAGTGGTCTTCATTCCATTTCATTCGCACGTATTGAAACCGAGCGGCTCAACCACGTGTAAGGAGAATGCTCCACAAGGAGACGTACTCCAAAATATCCATCAATTCTAAACGTTCAACTCCCCAAAAGTTTGTTTCTTCGCTTAACGACTTACCGAATCGGTCCTTTCGCGCTTCAAGGTGTCCAGCCGTACTGTGAGCTCTTCATGACGTCGTTTAGCTGCGGCTCCCTCAGCCTCAAGCTTTTGTCTGGCCTGACGCAGCTGCAAGACTATCGCCAAACCCACCGTGAGTCGAACTGAGCATCTAGCATTAGTGAATCAAAGAAAAGTCGCATCCACGATTAAAATTCTCTTTGATGTTCAAAACCTGATCAATAAATGTCTCAATCACTCGAAATTTGCTAACAGAAATAGAAACTATAGCACCAACGCATTCATTAACAGAATGTCGTTTTGAAAACCATATAAGCTAGTTATTCCAGTCGGTGGACCAAGAAGTACAGGCAAATATACTGCCTTTGTGAAGGTGCTTGGGATTCATACCCGATTTCCAGCCTGACTGGGAAGGGCCCAAAAGTACACAGAAGTGCCAATCTTGTCTTTGCAGACAAGGTCGTCGTCCACAAGGCTTTGCACAACATCTTTGACGCTCTGGCTGATTACTCCCTTGGATGGTCCTTTCTTCTCCAATTCTTTAAGCTGGAACAAAGACGTGAGAGTACATTTCATTTATCAGTCTTCATATTTGGAATTGGCTGAATCCGGCTGGTTATAAACAAAGAAACGAATTCAATTGAATCTAGAAACCACCATTGTTTGCTTCGCAGGGACACATTATTGCATCAATGCTGCAAAAGTAACAATGGCCGACAAGCAATAAACTCCAAGAGTCGAAGGTAGCGTTGTTTTCTCCTTGTAAATGTGGTTTTTTCTCTAGCGAAGGCAGCGAAAGCTACAGTTCAAAAAATTGATTGATTATTAACTATCGTCACGCCTGCTATAACAGATAGATCACAGGTCGAATGGAGATATGCTCACCAAAAAAAAATCTTGGGATTCATAGAAGATCTCCAGCATTTTTTCTCTCTTATCGTCAAGTGACAAGCCCCTTTTCTTCGACTGCAACCACAGACATGCTCGTCTTATTCTGAAATATACCTAAAACCGTAGATTTTATCTGAAATGCAGTGCAGTTCAGCGGAATTCGAGCACACTCAAACATGAAGTATGTACTTTAACATTAGAACCAAACGTGGCTCTCGTTCAAATGAAGAAAACTCAACCAAGGCTTGCACATGCCTACAAGACAGCAGGTCGTAAACCCCGACATTTCTGATATGAGTCTGCCCTATGATTCTAATAAATCAGTCATGGATTCATAGGCTATTGAAAAATCGCTTCTAAAGGCTGCCTTGGATTTACGCTCGAATGAGATGAATACGAGAAGTTACACTGATGGTTTAGTGAAGTCTGGATCGTGTTTGACATAATCATTACATAGCTTGTTTCTCTGCCTTCCTGTCAGTAAACTTTCTCATTGCTACAAAAACGGAGATCAGACATTATGTTTGTCTCTACATAAAACTTGACCCGTGTGATATCGTAGACTGCAAAGGACTGCTGTTTGAATGTGGATTTCTGCAGAGGCCTGTGGTGAATATCCAGATAAGAAGCAGGGAGTAGCAAGCGAAAAACATTTCTGCATCGCAAAGAATGTCAAGTTGAGTGGAACATGCACTTACCTCAGCAACGAGCTAGTTAAACTTACTATCAGAGCCCCGCAAACATCGAGGCGTCAAACAGTATATCAAATATGAAGGGGACACCCACGCTGCGTGGCTAAGCAAAATTCAGCTGACTGGAAACAAATAAGCACTTAACGCTCTGCGTGAACAAACACTCACCATGCCTTTCGCCCCACTCATCGCCTTGCTCACAGCGCCCTTCCCACCGCGCCGGCGTCGTTGCAAGGTCTAGCCACGCCCGCCCGCCCGCCCCTCCCTAGTCCCTGGCCCACCCCGGCCGGCCAGTGGCGGGAAGTGGCGCCGCCTCAACTTCAAACTTGCTTTTTTTCCTTTTCGACCAACTCGAGGAGGGTTGGCCCTGCAATCCCCAACTGTACGCTGCCACGAATTTTTCTACGCCTCGTGCCGCCGATTTTACGCTCGCATGCCATGCCATGCCATGCAATGCCATGCTATGCCATGCCATGCCATGCAATGCCATGCTATGCTATGCCATGCCATGCCATGCCATGCCATGCCATGCCATGCCATGCCATGCCATGCCATGCCATGAGCTCCGGCCGACGTTGGAGGGTCCGCAGGCTGCCTAGGCCTGACCGGTGCCCCTCGCGCTGCCTCTGTTTGTCCGGCGGAGGGGGGGGGGGGGCGATGACAGGAGCTGTCAGCCCTACCGGCGCTGTGACGGCTCGCGGGGCACTGCAGTTTCGACCCTTCGGCAGACCAATTATCGAGGCGGTTCTCGTTTTTGGGCGATCGACAATTTCAAGTGTGCTGCTGCAAATGAGGAAAGAAAGGAGTTATGGAGCAAGAAAGCTGTTTTCCGATGGGATGCACTCTAGCAAGGTACATTTTGCCACACTGAAAATGTACATGGATAGGAAAGCGTGGGTTACCAGCTAAAGGTTCGCAGTTTGAGGATGAATAGTGCCGCTGTTCTCGTTGTTTTCATCATCATAACAATGTACCACTGTGCATGTTTTGGAATTTCGCCCCCTGGTGAGTCATAAGGATTACATGTAGGCAATGCAGTTAAAACGCAAGCAACGTGGTCAGCTATGAGTTATAGTGTAGTTCATCAATGCCTTCCAAGCATTTGCAGGCATTTGAAAGGACTTAATATCAGCCCACACAAATGCCTAAATCTCATTTTGGCAACAACAAAAATGATACGTACTGATAGGCTATACGTGGGCAATGACTCAATTTACGTTACGACTCATTTGTTCGAGTAACAGAATAACTGATCAAGTTTGCAAGTATTCTAGAACTTGCTGATTTGCTTTACAAACTCTTCCACTTTTAAGGAGCTAGTCTCTAGTCGGCAAAACGAGCTTTCTACTAATTGTCCGAACTGTTGGTAGTATGAAAATCGTACCAGTATGTCGACAATGGCATTGTTTTGAAAGATGCAATGCAATTTTATTAAAGTGGATTATGCCCTTATCCGTTTGTGAAAGCTTCTGAGAGCGACTATCGCCATGACTGTGACTAGTGGTACAAGTCATCCAAGGTGGTATGTGAAATTTCTGCATCGTCCCAAGGGAGACGAACTGAATGGAACTGCACTCATTTCTGAATTAGGAATGTCGAAAATATCCTGTTTAAGCTGATCATGCTGAACTCCCTTTGTCATTCACATGAGTCTGCGTAGTGCATATCGATTGACGGAGCTGAAACGGAATGGTCGTCCGCACGACGTATCACGAAGTGGTTTTATTTACGCAAAGGATTTTACCCGTGAATAGCTGTTTGGTTAACATTCTGGCAAACTCTGTATTACTGACCTGGATCTTCAAAACGCGGGCCTTAAACTTCTCTGCTCCAAGTCAATTGCAGAGGGAGAAATTGATTCATTTGCATGGAGTGAAATCTTTTGTCTAAGAGTGGGGTAGAATATGATCTGACGTAATGAAACGGATGAAACGGTCTCCGCTGCAAAAGGGCATAGTTTTTTAAAAAGCTACACGTTTTTTTCTTGCCATTCTTGCAGACGATGCCGCTTCCTTCGCGTTCAATCCTCTACTTGCTCCAGCCACCATCTCCAGCTTGCCTCGCCGTCTCCTTCAATCTGAATCAACCTCTTTACTCGCTGCCCCTCCACCGCCTTTTGATCTCGGTTGTCAAATCCTTGGACCCGCCTTTTGCTCATCGCCATCCCCTCCACCTCCTCCACCAACAGGATGTATCAGTTATGGCAGCGTGCAAGCGTGCACTTGCGGATCAGAATCAGGCATTCAGACATGTCTCGTGAGTGGCGTGCTCGGGCCGTGCAATTGTCCAACCACAAGTTTGTTCTCTCATCCTTCATTGAAAAGCCTTTTACGAAATCAGCATACAGGAATTTTTCAAGGCCCGAGACTGTTGCTTAGATTGCGAGGTCTTGTGTGAATTGCCAATCATTTTCATCTCTGCCCTCAAGGTTAATCTGGACACCAGAGGTTCATCAGGGATGCTAATTTCTTTTTTACCCATTTGCCTGAATGCTAGCTATGATCCCTCCTTTTTTTTTCGGCTTAAGCAGTTTGAACTGCCGGAAATCGTACAATCGTATGTGTTTCATGTCCTCCTCTATTTTTACCGAAAGGATGCTCGATATCTTTGCCAGGTTTCGTAATCATTATGATCCCAATTCTGTTTCTAGAAGACAAAAGTAATGTACAGGTCGGGCCCTAGAGAAGGCGCATGGTACGCTTAGTCGGTACATTATTGCTGTCATTTCCCATAGGCAGGCGAAGATCTCGCTATGTGCGTCAATTATAGGGAGATGATGACCTTGGCCTTGTCAGGCATTTCATATGAAAACAGTCGACTTTGACTTTTGTTATCACCTCTGGAAATACATTTTCCCAAGTGCGCTAAGTGAGTGCGGCAGGATTCTTGGTCATATTGATCTTTTGAGCTAGCCTTTCCTAATAGCTTCTTCATGTAAAAGTCGCGTTCACAGCTGAAGATTATCCGCTTGAAACAGAGAAATGCATGAAATTCGAGTGGTGAGAAGATCGGAAATTTTGTGTTGTGCTTTCTTGGATGTGCTTTTTCTTCCCTCACCGCCGTCCAGCCGATTGTTAATAGTTGTCTCTTCCTCCATGACCAGATTTCTCCCCTTCGGCCCCTGCCGTTCCTATCCTCCCTTCTTCACCTTCACCTTCCTCGGTTCCAAGTGTGCCATACCTCCCCTTGTCCTCCCCCTCCGCCCTCCCCTCCGAGCCGCCCCCCTGCAGTCCGGGCAGCGCCGTCAGCTGTTCCTGCAACTTCGAGTCCACCGCCGCAGTGCAGGACGGGGCTGGGACGCAGCCTTGCCTGGAAAATGGCACGCTTGGGCCCTGCAATTGCACGGGAGGTAAGGCAGACCCTCCTTGGACTCGTTGTGAAGACATTTGAGTCGTTTCGTTCAGCAATTTTTCTGAGTTGTTGGACCTTCTCAATCTGCTTACTCCTTCGATTGCCTTGTGCATTCATCTCATCCATTTTTTTCCACTTCATCTCTCCTTGAGTCTTGAGATCTTTCTCTATCTCTTCCACACATCTTATGCCCCCCCTTGTACTTGCTTTGCTGACGTCTTGCCGGTGTTTGTGTCCGTTCAGTCAGCTTGCCCTTCAACTTTCATTCTGACCCCTTGGAAAGTCCTTTTTGACCTCCTATCCCTCATTCACCCAATTTTGACAGCAAACAAGCGTTGGCTGCTGTGCAGGCTCCACCCCTCGACTGACTGAAAAGGATATTGCTATCACTATTGGCACCATTGGCGGTGCTGTCGGTCTCGCTGTTGTGGTGATGCTGGCAGGAGTGGCAGTGACTCATTGCAGGCATCGCGGGAGAGTGAAAGACGAGGAGCAAGCCCGGCTTAGGGTGAAGGAGACCGGCCGAGGTGAGGTATTTTCCCTTGCAATGTGGGTAGGAGCGGAATCATGGAAGCTAAATTATATAGATACAGATACAGGTGACTAAAAGACTCTGTATAGATTTGCTTGTTATCGAGAGACACTCCAAGACTGTTTTTCCAGCAACTGCCTTTTATTGCAACAGCTGATTTGGACAATTATTTATTTCAAATTCCAGTCAGCTAGAGTTTCATTCAGAACATTGCTGAAAAGTTGCTCCGGTTTGTATGCATGTTGGTAGCAGTAAACTTGCTCCTTCGCAGTATGAAGCCTTTTCCACTGCTGCAGCTGTATTGCAGGAATTGTATTGGTCTCATCTTTGCTTTATCTCAAGCAACTCAGAAAAAGCTCCATTCTCCCCTTTTAGAGTACTGGATAAGAAGAAGCACCCATGAGCAGTTGGTTGTCTCACAATGTGCAGCCTTATCAGGGGCCCCCGTTTTCGAAAACTCTTCACGAGTTGAAGGAGCGGGCCCTTCCGTTCGTCCCCCGACATCGTCTCGCCCTCGCAATGCAGGCGAGGGAGATGCCCCCTCCACTGGAGAATTCGAGGACAATGGGTTGCCCCTTAATGTGCCAGAAAGGAGGACGAGGGGTCCATCGACTCCTCCGCTTCTCCCTCTTCCTTTGTCGTCTCCATTGGCATCGGCATCGGCATTGAGAGCTGCTCCGGATTCTGTTCCCAGTTCTGCATTCCAAAGGGGAGCGGTAGCTGCCCCGCCCGCAAGAGATGCTTCTGCAACATCGGCCGTTCGGGAGGGTGTGATCCACATAGATGAGGGGGAGGCAACAGATAACAAAGTGGGCGAATTCTCGACACAGAGCGAGGAGTTAAATGCAAGGTATGTTCCATTCTGCAGCGCCTTGTCCACACACGTATGCATACAAAACCATAATGAAGAAAGAGACTTAGAAAGAGGCCCCTGATTTGAGTTAGTTATGGGCGAGTCTATGACGTGATCGGGGTTTGTGCTATCTGTAATATGACAGCCAATTTGGAAATTTTCTTACATGATATTTACAGAGTAGGCAGCGTTAGAAGAAGCAGTGGAGCGGATGAGGCGTACATTGAACAATTTCCGTCAGGAAAAGTCGCACTGGTGGAGAGAATCGCCAAAGACCCAGAGGTACAGTATTGAATATGTTGGGACCGCTCAAATTGGTGTTCTAAGGAATACGAGTGAAATATAACTTTTCGAAAATTAAAAGAGCACCAATTTATTGGATCTGCAGTAGTAGTTAGCTCAGAAATTTCAGGGTCAATGCCATTGGAAAATATAACAAAGGCAGGCAAAAAGAGGACCTGCTTTAGCGTTGTCGTTTTTGCTACGATACCGTCGTTTGGTCAGTCAATCAGAAGAAGGTGAAGTGGCTGTCTCACTCTTGAAGTAGTCAGTCGAGATTACAGAAGGAACCCGAATTAAAGGGTTGTACTGAACCTGACGGGACCTTTTTTTGACGCGCAGATGAGTCAGGAGGTCTCCTCTGCAAAGTTGGACAGAATTGGGCAATTAAGACATCGGCACATTGTCGACCTTTTGGCTTATCGCTACGATCCAACACACCCCCAGCTGGCAACTCTCCACATGCCTCTTGGCAACCTCGAGCACAAACTTCAAGGTGGTTTCCTTCTCCGACTCGAACAATAGCAATTGCAGAATAGCTCGGACAGTAACCTGAATGGTTGAGAATAGGTCTGACGGATTGGCTTGCGCTCACTAGCAGGGACTGACCCTATAATTTCTTTTTTGAGATCAGCAAGTGTGCCTATTCATTGCTGTCTGATCGCTTTTAGGTTCCTCGAAGACACTATCTTTGACAGCCATCCTCAGTTGCCCACATCTTGTTACATTCGCAGTGAGAGATGAGCAGGGGCGGTCTCTTTTCTCGTGGGGAAAACGCATTGTTGCACTCCTTGAGGCGGCGAGAGGGCTCGCCTTTGCGCATTCGCGCAAGCCTCCGACCGTCCATGGCCATCTGAGGACGCGATACATTCAGTTTGGCAGCGACTGGGAAGCGAGAATCGGATACTTTGCGGCTGCACAGCTATGGGCCCCTGAGAGTTCAAAGACAGCTGGATATGGGTGAGTTCACTGAGTCAATAGGTTATGGTGGATGGAGATACGAGAATTGCAGCGAATGGACCACAAAATCCTAAAAATGTACAGTCAGATGAAACTTCAGCTCTCAAGTCTTTCTCGGCTCAGATGAACCAATGTAAGCCATCAAACTGTCACAGGACACTATTCAGAATTTCAGCCAAAATAGTGTGACAGTCAGTGTAAATGGGTTCGTATGCCTGCTATGATAATTGCTGGATGTCCTCGCAATTTTGAAATCGTGGTCCCATCCCAGAGCACAAGCATCACATGCCGTCATCAAATTCCTTCGAAGTCGGCCTCTAACATGCGTGAATTTTCAGTCAGTACGGCTTAAACTATTATTCACATTCAGATGTGAGTGACTGGTTTCTTGGGGCGTAGGATCATGAGTTTTGGCTAAGTATAGCCGATCTTTATTCGTGTGGTGTAGGTACACGGCTCCTGAGGTGCTCAATGGAGGAAAGGCCACAACCGAATCGGATGTATATAGCTTTGGAGTTGTCATGCTGGAAGTTATCTCAGGGATGAAGCCACTTGACCCAAATCGACCTCCGGACTTGCATAATCTCGTCGCTTGGGTGAGTTCAAGTTTGAGCCTCTTTTCTTAAAAGAAAGCACACAAATCACAAGATGATGTGCCGTGGGTCATCTCTCTCGATGCTGCTGAAGTCACGATTTCATCAATCCAAAATCTGAAACTTGGAACCCCTGTAGGAGTCAAGAAGGGGTCTTGCAGTAGTGCGTCATCCTGCAGATGACTATTAGTGTTAAAAAGCGTTTTCACGCAGCAGATGAGCATTGTCCCTCATTGGGTGCTGGACAATACGAGTGCCCATTTGGAACTGCATCTGCCCACCAAGTGTGACAGTAGTTTCTTAGATGCAGTGAAAGCCCATGGACGCAAGCCGACTCAATTTTTACAGGAAAAACGCAGACAATACTGCAAAAAATGGCTCATCCTTGCCAATCGTCCACGCTTGCCATCGCCCATTGCCATCCTTGCCACTCTTGCATTGCCCCTGCTGCTCCTGGAATGCCTTGGCAGATGCATTCCATTGTTCTTGCTCTGATGCTTGCTGTAAGTCTTGCTGGGTACTTGCTGGGTCATTTCTTGCTGTTATGCTTCACATTGTCTGCTTTGAAGCCTGAACCAGGTCTATACCTCACTTCTTCCTACAGGCTCGCCCATATCTCAAAAGCAAAGCTTCCCTGCCGTTCCTCGTGGATCCCGCCCTCGGCTGCAACTTCTCCCGCATGGCTCTCTTCGAGTGAGTCTCAGCCAGCATGCCAGGCTTCATATGAAAATAGGCTAATATGATAATAGCCATAATGATAATAATGATATAATGATGATATGATAATGGCTTGAGCTTGTTTTGGTCCCTGCGTATGTAGTACTAGAGTATGTTTAGGATCCTTAATGGCTGTCTTGGAAATTGTTAGAACAACATTGTTTGATCTGAACAATTAACACAGTGGAGATGGGTATTCGGGGGAGGGCTCCTTAGGCTTGGGCCTTTGCTTGCTCAATGTCTCCACGAGGACCCTTGTCAAAGGTGCAGCATGTCGCACGTTTTGGAGGTTCTTGTTGCCGTTCAGTCGATGGCAGTGACAGAGGAGCTCGACCGGGGATCTAATGTTCACGAGGAGAGGAAGGCTGAGTGTGAAGTACAGCAGACTACATTAGACGGCAAGGTCGGTACGGTTGATCGCCTAATCTTATTTCCTAGAACGATGTGCTTGTTGCTTCCTCACATTCTACAGAAGGAAAGGTGGAGGATGCCTGGGGTCAAGCATCGTTGACAACAGATGTTTAAAGGGGCACCTCGTTTCTGTGGTGATTGCATTGCAGGCTAAAGAGCAGGCAGCGGAGGATACAACAGCTTCGAGGCCCGACCATACAACCTCAAATCCCACCGCTGCTTTGCCGTCTGTTGCACATATTGTGGCAGTGAAACTGAAGGAAAGTGCTGGCAGGGACGTCCACGAGGATAGATCGACATCGGCTGACTCTCAAGAGATAAGAAAGAAACAATTGGAAAGCAGCAACAGAAGAACTACAACTAACTCTACGAATTCCACCGCAGCTAAAGCGCCCGTGTCCCCGAAATTAATAGGGGATGCAGAGAAGCTCAGCAGAAAGCATCCAATCAAGTACCAAAAGGTGAAGTTTCGAGCCTGTGACCGTTGGCAGCAAACTCTTTAGGCCGTATGTTCCTTTCCTCGTTCTGGGGAGTGTCCCTTTGATGTTGAACCTCTTCTCCTATGCTCACAATTGAATTTGTGTAACATTTGACAAGATCCAAGGTGCAGTCAGTGACAGTATAGAGTGCAGATTTGCACTATGACATCAGCAATCAAAATCGTCAAATCTAGACCTACTTTAAGTCCAACCTTTGACATGCACCATGCCTCTGTCTTGTTTTCAGAACCCTCCGAAGTTATGAAGAATTTGAAACTTCGACTTGCTCACCTGCGTTTCTGATTTTGTGTTTCTGCAAACCACTGAACAGGCGGCAGAGCAAGAAGTAGAGCCTCTTTCGTTAAACCCCAACCGGCTGAATAGCACCACCGTCAAGTCCCCGAAGCTAGTGTCTAATCCCCTTTTTTCTCAGCATCAAGATTTGAGGGCGGATGCTCGGGACCTTCCTCGACGAGTGCCAGAGCTCGCCAGCAAAAGACAGTCCCGTGTGGTCCTTGGGAACTTGTCTACATCAAGTGGGAAGAAGCAGGAGGCTCTTGGCGCGAGAGATTCATACATTTCGTGGAGGGCTGGCATTGACTTTTACGAATACCCAGACTGAGGCAGCTTGTCGAGCAATATAGCCTATACATAGTAGGATTCCTTGCAGACCAGCTTTGCGCTTTTGTGGTACAGGACTAGAGCTTAAGCATTCATTTCGAGTGCATCAGGCGGCACATTGACTCGTGAACTGAGCTGCTTAGAAAAAATATGTGATAGACGCCGATACGTTTTTTGTATTGTAGACAGCACATAGCGGGCTAGGCAGAGGTTTCTGCTGCTTCCAGCACCTTCTGTTCTATGGCACTTGGCATACACCAAAGACTTCAGGAGTTGACGGCAGGGATGCTTCGAGTGTTCTCGACTGCCATGCTTTCGCAACTCGTGTTTAATAAGTGAAACCAACGTCTCTCTTCATTTCACAGCCCAACAGATGAAATTATTCCAAAACCCGAACTCCACAGGTTTAAGGGGCAGTCAGTACACATGAAGAAAATAGAGAGCATCGGCAGAGAAAACACTGTCCTACACTATCAAGTCCCGCATTTGCAGTAAACCGACAGAAAACGATCCTAAAATTAACCTTGTACGCAGTCCAAGGTGTAGGCGAGCATCCTCCTGCAGCTATTGCTTAGTCAAACACTTCTACCCAGTCGCTGTCAAGAGAGACGCAATGCCATCTGATCTTCAGCTCACTAAAAAGTGCACCAAAAAGCAGTCACATAACTGAAGCCTGCTGGCGCTACTAGTCGGACACCCTAAATTGAGAGTACCTAATATCTCATCTGCTAGCCGCACACTGCTTCGAGCTATTCAAGTTGAAACCCTGAATTATATTTCACTCCTAGTCCAAACATTGATGCTTCCTTCGATTTCTGAGAAGTGCTGTCCAGGCAGCGCGCCTGCAGTCTCAGAACTACATACTGAATTCAATTTGAAGTAGCTGTCTCAGAACTTTAGAAGTAGAGGATATGAAAAGGAAAAGAAGAAAAGTTCACCGTACAACATGCAAATAGACATTCCGCCAAAATACTGTCAGCTAGCAAAAACAGAGGTCCTGAGTGGCAACCCCGCGTGCTGAATACATCAAGCATCAACAGCAAAAAAAATAGAAAAATGCAATGCTAGCACCAAAGTGAGCAATTAACACAGGGCCGTCTGCAAATTTCAAGCTGCCATCATCGAACATTTTTGTCTGAATTCATTCCCAACAGCGAAGCGTACAAAAGCGGGTGTCTATTAAGAAAGCCAGAACACCAAGGTGGGGTGCTCCCTAACGCTATCTCAACAGAATCCGTTGTTCAAACTTCTATCAGTCCCCTCCCGCCTTCTGATACACGTAGGTCAGCCCACACTTTCCGCAGTAATGACGGTCGAAGTGGTTCGCCATGAATGTCCCTGCTCCGCAATCTGGATTCGGGCATTCCTTCCTCAGCCTGTGCACCTTTCCAGAATCATCAACCTTGTAAAACTGAAGCACTGCGAGCTTGACCTTCTTCTTCTTGTGCTTCAGCTTCTTGGGCTTGGTGTACTGCTTCTTCTTACGCTTCTTTGCACCACCCCGCAGGCGAAGCACAAGATGCAAGGTCGACTCCTTCTGAATGTTATAATCAGCAAGAGTGCGACCATCCTCCAGCTGCTTCCCGGCGAAAATGAGACGCTGCTGGTCGGGTGGAATCCCTTCCTTGTCCTGAATCTTGGCCTTCACATTGTCGATAGTATCCGAGGACTCGACTTCAAGAGTGATAGTCTTGCCCGTAACTGTTCGTACAGCATCCAAACAAAAGAAACAAAACACAAAAATCAAATTGGGCAGCCAAATTTATTTTGCAAACGTTTTGCAACTCAACCCTAAAAACACTCCACTCGACTTATCCCACACGCACATGCCACGCGTGACGACTACCCGAGCCAAGCAGGACTTACGGGTCTTCACGAAGATCTGCATGGCTGCCAACCCTACGAGGCAGCCGCCCTCCGCGGCTGGCACTCCGCTCCGGACTTGTCCCTCTTTGCGGAGCGCTCCTGCGCGGAGCGAAGCAGAGAGAGCCTCTGCGGCAGCCCGGCGCGCTCTTTATACGCCTCCGAAAAGGGTTCAAGCCCAGGATTCCATGCCCCAGTTGCGGCGTAGTCTCTGTTAGCGGTAACGCGAGGGTCAACATTCCCTAGTGTCGATCCTTGCGAAATTCGACGTGCAAATTTAGAAACTAGAAACGATAACAGGAACATGGAACGGATTCATGGAGACAGCGTCGAAGCACAGCACACTTATCGTCGCCTCTGCCTGTCCAACTGCTTCCTCCGGCACGAGTGCCAACATAGAACCGCATAACTCTGTTCCATGTCCGTACAGTCCCTGCTGAACGGCGCGCATAGAATACTGTACAGTACAGTACGCGCAGCAGTGTTACCCACTGTACGGACGTGGTCTCGAAACCTAAAATCGTCGGCCCGGAGGGCCGCGCTGCCTTGAGACCTTACCGGCTTTATTTTGGAACGCGCGGCCCCGCCCGCCCGCCCGCCCGGCCTTCCCTTCGCGCGCCGTACAGTTCGGTACAAGGCCCTACGGCATCGGCCAACCGGCAGGGCCGCGCCGCGAAGTCCGCGTACGGACTGACGGACGGACGCACGGACGGATGCACAAAACGGTCGGCGGACGCCTCCGCGGCAGCGTGCAGCACGCCAACCGCTCGTCCTCTCCTACGCCGGCTCTTGCTCGGGCCCTGCGGCCATGGCGCCTGCAGCAGGGAACTCGGCGCCTCTGCCGCCCTACCCCGACCGCTTCTACGCTGCAGCACAATACGCTGCTGTACCGGGGACGTTGGAGATTGATCCGGAGGCGGAGCACCCCCCCAAGCCTTTCTCTGATCTCACGAGTCTTCTGCTCTATTCTCTTTATCAGCAGGTTAGGAGCCGGATTGGACGGTTTGACTGGACGAGGTTTTTTTTTTGCATTTTAATGTAGGAGCAGCTAGAAAAGGAATGCAGGTTACATTTTTGAAGTTCAGAAGCCGTCGAAGAGTTGTCATTTGCTGTTTTACAATTGTGAGGAATACTGGAGGAGTATCAGAGATATTTTTTTTGGTAGCTCGGGAAATTCAATGATCGCCCAGCTGAGAGATTCTTCCTTGCATTTCCTCGTTCTCACATTTCGAATGCCATTGCGGTTTATTTTGGAAACAAACTTCCGGATACTGCAACTTACTTTTCGCGTATAATGTAGCTTTAACGCCGCTTTGATTCCTTATGAATGCTGATCTGTTGAATGCTTATTTGCTTGTCGAACCAGGCGTCGTATGGGCCATGCACTACACAAAAGCCATGGTTTCTGAATGTGGTGGAGAGTGCGAAGTGGGCAAGGTAGGGAACTGATCATTTCAGTCCAATCTGAGGACTTGCTTTTAGTGCTGTATGTTCACAGGTCAAGCTAACAGTCGCCTAAAGCTCGTGTTGAAAACGTTTACGGCATTGCAGTTTATTAGTACGGTGCTTAAATTCAATCGCAAGTGCTTTCGATCGGACTCCTATGCCTTTGATATTTTCGTTTTCGAGCATACATCGCACATAATTTGGAGTTATCATGTTCGTTTGATGCAGTTGGAAGGAACTCGGGAACATGGCTCCCGTTGAAGCCATGAGGCTCTTTGTTCGTACTCTGGAGGTTTGGACTTCTTGTTAAGCTTTTTTTTTCTGATCAGCAAAAGCCTACTGCATGCTCTAAACTTGTTTTGCCTTATTCTTTACTCGATCCACTGTTTTGATTGATCGTTCAAGGTCCTCTGGTATTTTCTGTGTCAGACTCAGTTTATTGAAAGTAAGACATGCATTTGCTGATGCAGGAAGAAGATCCGGAATGGTGGGTGAAAGCCCAGTCAAAACCAAGGTCTGCAGGCATGGTAAGTGAAAGGCGGGCTTATTAAATGAACACAGCACAGTGCTATAAATATTTTGGGGCTCATTAACGAGTTACGCTGGCTTATGAAATGGACTTTTGTGTGCCTGAGTGTTTCTGGGTTTTGACTGCTTCCTTGAAACAGGCTGGAGCTAATGGCAATCTAGAAGAATATGATGACGGTGCTCCTCTATCACCCGAGCTACCTTTCCTTCCCTGCAATCAATGGCAACTACTTGAGGTTAAAGGGCGCAAACCAGCTGCACGGTATCAGGTGATTGTCGCACCTGCAATCTCTCTCTGAGATTCATCTAGTCCTTGTCTCGATTACCCACGCACACGCAAGTGCAATAGTTTGAGATTTTCCGTAGTGTTGCAATAACTTGAAAAGATCGGAGGGAAGACGCACGTAGGCCACATTCGACTAAGTGCATTGAAACTTTGGCAAGGTTTTCAACTGGGGACACAGAAGTGACTTTCGGTGGTATCCAGTTTTGTGCAGCACGTTTCAGTAATTATGTCGAAGAGGATATTTTTTATCGGTGGAAACGGAAATGGTCGCTTCTTGAACGACATACATGTGAGTTATCGTGCACTTTTACATGTAGTCAACTTACCATTCTGCCATGGTTTAAGTTCGTAAATATCCATTCACAAGATGCCGCAAAGTGAAGTTGTACATCCGAACTTACTCTGTTTCTCAAACGTTTTCAACGATTCATGTCATTGCCCCCTTTTTATTATATGATCATCAGTAGCGTAAAAGGGATCATGTAAGCAAGCAAGAGGGAACTAAAGCCTTAAGACATGAAGTCGTTAACCCGCCAATCACGGTCCTGATCCTGCGGTCGGGATTCTAGCTGGTTCTTCATTGCAGAGAGAGTTGTGTGGGCTTGATGCTCGAAACGACAGTGTCTGTGTTTTATCTTTCTTCA
This sequence comes from Zygnema circumcarinatum, assembly GCA_037447605.1. NCBI lineage: Eukaryota > Viridiplantae > Streptophyta > Zygnematophyceae > Zygnematales > Zygnemataceae > Zygnema > Zygnema circumcarinatum. The sequence continues at coordinate 5,952,376 of CM074804.1, forward strand.
CAAGATAGGGCTTGGGAAAATACAAGTCAAACCAATTGGTTTACGAAGGACTTTCAATCACCGTTTTTCATTTTTTTCCAATTGTATGAATATGTGATTCAAAAACGCAGGTTTTGGATTTGACCAATCTCACATGGTCGAAGCTGGAGACACCTTCACCTGTAGTGTTTCCACCCTGTGCGGGTCACAGAGGGGTACGCAAAGAAAAAAAAACGCATTTGCTCCCCTAATCATTTTCCATGAAGTAATGTTTATTGTCAAAGACGTAGTCGCTAAATACTGAACTACGAGGAGCTGTCTCACGCCATAGTTCTCTGTGCAACAGGAGAAAACCGTTGTTCCTTTCCTTTGATCGACCAAATGACAGTTACCTCTTTGAACGTTGAGCGCAGCAAAAATGTGATGTCCATTTTAAGTCCTTCCAGATTTTTGCGACGAAAACATTTAGCGAGCGCATGAGCAGTCGATTGAATGTATTTATACGGTGGTTTGTGATCTGCAGGTCCAAATGGACCACAGAACTCTCTTGGTGATTGGAGGCCATTCGCATGAAGCCGCAGAGAGGGTGACTGGTCTGTTTCTCTATGGTCCATCAGCTATGCATTTTTGGTGACTCTTTTACTACACGTGCAAGCAGGAATTCAGTGCTGCGTAGCGATAGATTTCAATTTCAACGATTTCGTTCACATCCTTTCAGATAGGTCGATAACTTTGTTCACAATGTTGAATGAGCTTCATTTTCAATATTGAGCATCGCCTAATTCAAAGCAATTATTTTTGGTAATGCAGTGCGTGCTTTCAACATCTTTACACGGCAGTGGTCCCTCATCAAGACTAACGGGGAATCTCCGGTATGGCTATTTCATCCGTTGCCTTTTCGCATCCTGCCGTATTATCATTTCTACTATTCATTCTTTTCATCCTATCATTCCAATGCATTAGAGTACAAAACGTCCGCGGATCTGTAACCACCTTGGACTTTGACATTCTCATCATCTAGCAGGAAGATGGGCAGTGGTTTTGGACACCTTCTTGACAAATCTATGTTACTTTTCAGGTGGCAAGAGGGGGCCATAGCATAACAAAGATAGGAACATCCCTTTGGCTTTTTGGTGGTGAGGATCCGAGAAGAAGGCTGCACAATGACCTTCATGTTTTAGACATTCAGACTTGGACTTGGAGAACCATATCTACAAGGTATACAACTCGTGCATGAAATTTAAAGACCTCTTTTCCTTCCATTGTCCTTGGATTTGACAATTGACTGCCGTTTCCATTGAATTCAGTTTCCATTCCTTTCTGCCCTGTTTGGGTTTGTATGTCGCCTCAAAGCAGCACCTTTCCTTGGATATGACAATGGTGTTTGGAACTTGCAGTCAGACCGGTCCTCTGATGAAATTTTTTTCTGCTTTGGTACGGTTTGTCCTATTCAGTGGTGAAGCACCTTCTCCTCGCTCAGACCATTCGGCTGTGGTCCGCGAAGATCGCTACTTGACTGTTTTTGGGGGCGGTTCACACTCGATTTGCTTTAACGATCTTCATGAGCTTGATACAGAAACGGTACATTCAGCATTCTGCACCATGCACATAGTCAATAGGTGGCTATAGTTTCTTTCAGTAGCTACTACATGACAAGCTTTTCAGTTCATTTTGTCTGGTATGATCCTTGCCGATGCTAATAAGAGTTAGGTGATTGAGCAGGCTATATGGACACGAATTGAAGCAGGAGGCTCCATTCCAAAAAGTCGGGCGGGCCACGCTGGAGCACTTGTTGGAAACAAATGGTACATTGTCGGCGGTGGCGATAATCTAGGAGGTAATAACGTGTGCTTAGCAGAAGAATCTGCCTAATACATTCCATGTAAGCTCGAGAGCTGTAGCTGCACCTGTTAGAATAGCAAAATGGTCCGACGTGGGCCTCTGAGCGACTCTTCCATTTGAGTGAGAAATTTGAAAGAAGGTGGCCATTACGAAGACTAAAGGGAGAAAAAATGAGCTGCTGCATGGCACACAGTTCACCCAAATTGATTTAGATTAGCTCATGTCAACAAGTTGAAGCGCACAGTAGTGGTTGAAGTTAGTCGAAAGAGGCTTGGAGAAACTTGTAAGGTTTTGATTTGACTGGTGTCTTTTTTCGCGAATCTGGTGACAAACTGGTGGTAGCGCAACCTATTGTGTACTTTTTGACTTGATTTCACTGGCTGTGTGGAAGAGAAAACTCACTTGTGATTGGCGGTACTTCATTTGACTAACTATGAGATGCTGTATCATGACCTATGTTGTCCTGCGTAGGGAGTCTGGAGACAATGATGCTTGATTTTGATAGTTTCAAATGGTCATTGGTGGCGACGGTGCCTGGCAGGACAGCCATTTCCAGTGAGGTGGGCACCTCGTCACAGAACTTTCTTAGGCATGCTTTCGTTCTCTTTTTTTCGCTGTTTTTTGTTCAACATGGATGCTGAAGTGTTATGTGGGCTATAGTAAGTTTAGTGTTGCTAACGCCTGATTACACTCTCTGGAAGTTCTGATGCTTTGTGACTTTGAATACCCGTCTGATGATTTCAGGGCCTAAGTGTAGTTGTAAGCGGAGAAAAGGAGGAGGCTATATTGTTCTCGTTTGGAGGCTACAGCGGACGCTATCACAATGAGGTAATTGTCATCTTCCTTGGTGGCTCTGACCTTTCTATGTACATAAACACACATCCATCATTAGCTTTGAAAAGAGTATCAGTACTACGCCGATTATTCGTAAAGAATTGACTCTGAGGGTTGTGTTGAGCCAATCCGTTTAAGGCAAAGCCCGCAGTAGACAATGCGTAATATTTTCACCGGTTGTTAGCACACTTGGTTGCTTGCATTCAGCCATTTACACTGGAAGCAGTTACCTAGATAAACTTTTTAGACAAATATTCTTGTTTTTTCATGGTTAATCTACACTTGGATAGCCCTTCAACCTTTCCTTAGTTCGGCCTTGCAATCACATCACTGGAGATTGCAGTGCGAAGGTTGTTTATTATTTGCATTCAGTGCTTACTTTCCTGTATCTTGACTATTTTGTAACCTTCCAGCTTAGGCGAAAATGGGAAGATAGGGTAGCAAGTGCCTGTATCAATCAGCTTCTGGGGCGTGAAGCGCATGTGTTTGATGTTCAAGAATATTGCAACTGCAATGAGAGCTGTTGTGAGCTGCTTCCTTGCGGTCAGATTGCAGCTTCATATCTACAAAGTCTATCTGCTGTTCTTTCACAGTTCTGCTCTCAACACGGCACTACAGTGCCGCAGTGACAGTGCTGTAGCCGTACACACTGGGAATACTTTTCGGCTCTTTCTCACTCACATTGGGGATAGATGAGGACAAGTAGGAGTCAGGGTTTTTTTATCAACACCTCCTTTGAGGTGGCCACTGCAGGTGAATGCCTTTCAACCAGGAGAAGTCGTTGAGAAGCCCAAGAGTGAAACTCCAGCTTCTAGTGAGCAAGTACAAACAGAGGCGCAGAAGAAGCCGGTAGACTCTCCAAACCCAGAGGGAACAGAAGCAGCCAAGTCGGAAGAGCTTACCTCTGCAGAAACTGAAGCAAAGGAACAGGAAAGGGAACTACAAAGGCAGCTGGAGGAGGCTACGGAACAGGCAGCAAAGGTCGAGAGAAAAGCATTGGATGTATGTCTTCGCCACTGCTTATGCGTTTTTCATTGTGATGCTCGTTCTAATGTTTTGAAGTACTCCTATGCATATCTGACTTTGTTTTCGAGTTCGCAAATAATTATGGGTCATACCGGTTGTCAAAGTTTTAAAGTTCTCCTAAGCCTTATTTCTCCGTCTGCCTGCAGTTAAGGGCGGATGCGGAGTACATTGCAGCAAAGGTGAGGACTCAATTATTCATCTGTTTGTTTCCTGTGCTGACGAATAGACTTGGTTTTGCATGAGATTGAGCATCTCCAGTGCCTTCTTCAGAAAACCTTTGAAACCTTAAGGTATCTGTCACCCAGTGCTTTCTACTTGATGCTGTATGCAGTTTCACATCAAAGTCCTCCTGTTTTGTTTTGGTATGGGCTGTTCGCTTGACTGTTGATGTGGAAGTCTTGGGTGCAGGCTAAAGCGGATGCATGGCTCGCAATTGGAAAGGTAACTCTCTGCCTGGTCAATTGGTTAGACTCTGTGGGTTGCTGCAAGCGAGCTTCCATGGCTACTTGACTTGTAATATCTGGCAGTGGCATGCACATTCTTTCCATCAACATCATCCTGTTGCCGGTATTTGTTCCTTTTATTGATCTTGAATAAATTCACAGGTTAAGATGGAGGAGGAGTCCCTGAAAGAGAAACTGTTAGCCACTCTTAAAGCGAAGGAACAGACGGATTCACAGCTGGAGGAAGTCCGGCACGCACTTACAGGCGCACACACGGAGTCTTCTCGGCTTCGCAAGGATCTGCAAGAGTGCCGGACACTTCTTGCCGAAGCTCAGATTCGTGCCTTGAGAGTGGAGGAGAATGCTGAGATGGTGAAAATGCAGAAAGATTACGCTGCTGCAAAGAATATTCTAGCCGACACTGAACAGGTGAGTCGAGACTGAACTTTCGATTTTCAGGATGTCTTCCTGGCATCATATGGGGCTTCAATTATATTCTGAAGCATAGCCAAAGGCTGACACTTACGTATGTTAAGGAAGGCAAAGAGCGTCGGAAGATGAGGATCTTCTGCGTTCAAGAGTAAAACCATTCTTTAAGCAAGTTAAGATTAGGCTTTTCAATACTTAGGCTGACGACGTCAGTCGTATGAGACCAAGTCTGGTATCGCTTGTTTGATGAAATCACATACTGATGTACATTACTTTGACGTTCTCACGTATCGATTTGATGAAGACTGCACTAGCTATATTCTCATGTGAATGTAATTCACTTGGGTGGTCTAGGTTAAGCCACGTAACAACAATTTACCACCCCCTTTTTTTAGGCGTCGTGAATGTTACCTCCACATGTTGTATTTGCCGATGTAGCTTTAACTGTGATATAATACTAGGTGAACAAACTAGCTGTTGCCAAATCTGACTGCGTGCTTTGGTACGCGACGGACAGGAACTTTGCAGGGTGGGTGAAGGGCACTTTGTCTGACTTTTTTGGCGAACATTTTTGTCGTTTGACAATCACATGGCCTTGGTTGTGATGCTGGACTGAAGCCTGATGAATCAACTGGAGAACCGAGTGGACAACATTCCTGGACCAATGAGCCTCACTCTAAATTATCAGTTCGCTGGGAACTGGATTTCATCGCATTTTTTTTCTTTGACCTTATCCCATTTGCATAACCTTCTCTTGGAGGAGTGATAATTTAAAACTCAAATGCGGTCTAAAGGGCACTTCCTTGAGCTTACACATGAAGATGTGGGGTCTGCAGGAACTCCTTTCTGTTCGTGGCACTCTCGCTGGAGAGCAGGCACGATGTTTCCGATTGGAGGTACGGTTGTGCCCCTACCCTGTGCACTATGTGATCTCATCATGGAGTGCTCGAATCTGCAGTACGCACTTCAGGTTGTGTATGTGGGTGTGTGTGTGTGTGTGAGAGAGAAGGGGAGAGAGTCTTGGCCCATTTTTTAAAAGGAAAGAAAAGCGGTGCGTTGCGCAGGTGGAGGTAGCAGAGCTGCGGCAGCGGCTTCAAGGCTTGGAGTCTCTGGAGAGGGAGGTGGATCTCCTCCGGCGGCAGAAAATGGCGTCGGACGAAGCTGCGGCGGCGGTGGCTGCGGCGGCCGCTCAGAAGAGCGCTCCCGGAGTGTGGGGATGGTTGGCGGGCCCCGCGCCCAAGCCCAACCCGTGAGCCGCTGTACAGGGAGGGGTTGCCACAAGGATGACATCAGCCTGGGGTAGGTAGCGGCTTTTTGGAGGGCATGACAGCAGGCCTGTCGGATGCGCCTTCATTGGGCACTTGAGTTTAGGCTGTAGGAGGAAGGCGGGGCGTGACGTGGCGGGTCCATGTGTCCGCTGCATGGTGTGGTGGATCCGTTTTGCTGTTTTTGGAGGTTCTTTTGGGGCAGAGCTTGTAAGCAAAATTCATCCGGAAGCGGATGGTGTGAAGTTGCAGGATGGAATGGCTCGCGTGGAAGCATGCACACCTTATAAAAGCATTCTGTAGAGCATGCTAAGTTGAAGCACTGATTTAAACAGGCTTTCTTTAATCTTTTTTATAAAAACCCACGACGGAATATTGGAAGCCAACCATTGTCTGTCCGCCGGAACACTATCCTGTGGTATGTCAGGTCCTTGTGCATGGAACGCCGTTTAAGCAAATCATTGAATTGGGCAGCCGTACACCTAGATGAGCTCGTAAAAAAGCTCCTTCCCGACCCCCTCGACTTAGAAGGTACGCCTTTAGCGAGCACAGAGGAAGCTTTATACTGAGAAAGACGAGTTGGAAGACTCGCATCGAGGTTGTTGAACCGCCCCGTAAGATGTCAGAAACGTTTGAAACCCTAAAAACTCATGAGCCTAACGAAGCCCGTATGTGTTCTCCAAGTTAGTTCAGTTCCGATCAGAATAATAGGTTTCTCAAGGCACACTTTAAGTGTACGGACATACAATTCGACAAAATAGTTCCAACCTCACAATATGAATAGGCCGTTGCGGGCCAAAGGAGTTGATGCCAGTTATTGCCACCCCAGAGGCACAATGTCGCACAATCTCACCTCTAAAAAAGACGATGTCCATTATCACGAGTTTTTCGTTTTCAGTTTTTAGGTTTAGGGTTAGGGTTAGGGTAAAAACAAAACTAATGATAAACGATGAAATATTGAAGCACATTTAAAGAAAGTACAAATGAAAATTTTGCACTGTTGCGAAATGCGCAAATGGGTTTGGACAGTGATCTGGAACCTCGTTCAAAGGACAGCAACGAGGACCACACCCAGGCACCACGCACTGAGCATAAATTTGAGTAAATTTTATTCCAGGTAAACTGAAATTGTTACATAAAAAAAACCCTGGACGAATCCATTCACAGCTCAATCGCTGCAGTCAGACAGGTCCTTGTAGTAAGTGAAATCCTATCGATCTGAGCGTCAGTCTTGAAGGGAACTCTTAGGCGTGCACAGAAAGCCTTCGTCAAGAACAATGCGGAAGCGGCGGGGTCACTGAAGAATGCTTCAGGAGAGTACGGAAGGCGGACTGCGGTTAGGGCTGCGGTTAGGCGACGTGTCCGAACATTGGGGAAAGAAAGGATCCTAATCGCATGGGTTGGGCTTTCTCCATGGAGTGTCCTCCTTGCAGCTGCAAAGCGCGCGGACGGAGCTGCTCCAAGACTGCACAGTGAGAGTGTGGGGTTTCTGGGGGCAGAGGGACCTTTCAAGAAAGTGCTGTGATTCCATTCAAGTCCTCCTGTGGGCAGTTGTCACGTGCCAAGGGCTCCTGGGGAGCAATAGTAGGTGGAAACGAAGGTGCCGACGAGTCATCGTCAAAGTCTCCAGCCCGCCCCTCACATGCTGCAATAGGCCACAGGAGAGGGATCGTCAGTTCCATATTCTGTCAGAGAAAGAAGCCTCCATCCATAAGCCCAGAACAGGACGATGCCGACGTAACAATTCAGGTTTCATCCCCGGTACAGACTCAAATGGATCATCTATACATGACATACACCTGAAAGGCTGGCAAGGACGACTTAGCCGATTGCTTTTCACCACAGCCAACTTCTCATTACAAAGACAGAAGATGCCATCTCATCGATGCCATTGTCATGGAAGTTATGGAAAACAAGCATTTTTTGAGAAGACAATAGAACATATGCGATGAGCGGTAAAATAAGCTGACAAACGTGATTTTTCACGCAGGCCAATCATTCACCCTGTGTTCAAGATATCTGCACGATTCCAGCCATTCCTTTCTCCATTCTATGAGAAGCATTACGCCCAATTACAAGCCCCCCAGCCTATGCTGCATGCGCATGCTTCGATACACGAGGCAAGCGTGTTCACCTCGCAACAAACAACGGCGCCTCACAGTGAGTCTCTCAATCGATTGTGCATAAAACCCAGGTTATTAACCCTTTGGAATGGATCACGTAGGCAAGCCCGACCATGGAACATCTTCCAAGGTCTCAAGCAGGCCTTTTGGCTAAATAGGAAAGGTTAAGGTTTGCAGTCTAACAAGTGATACAACCTAGCTGTTGACATAAAAAGCCGACACAGGAGAGAGGCATGAATAGCTTCAGCTTCTCCACATCGGGACACAAACCTGGCTGTCAAGACGGCTCCAGCAGCCCAATGGACTTAGCCGCTGAGACATCAAGCTACCCATAATGTGATCCATTTGCTTGGATGGAGGGCAGTCGCTTCAACTGTGCCATAATCAAGTACAGTAGGTTGTAGGCGGCACCCCATCCAGACCGATAGATCTTCACACTGGTCACTTGAGCTATACGTAGATCGGGAAAACCACTCTCTCGGGCTTGCAAGAGCACAGCCGTATGCATAAGAGTAAACGACCAGAAGTGATAATGCACATGCGTTTCCGCAGATTGCACAGCACTTACCAGGCAATACTCCTCACTTCTTGCCAGCAAAGAGGTGAACGGCTGCCTGACCGTGCACTACTGACTTAGTTGTCCTTCAACCCGAAGCCTCAGATACAGCCTTGTCATATCTCAAGTGACCACGTGCGACTATGGGTTTCCTCCAAGTCGTGCCGAGCAATTCTATCATCCATGCAGGATTTGACATAATGCCGCCTTTCCTGTTCCAGAAACCCTGCTCCTAATACTTTCCTGAACCAGCGTTATGGAAAGCAGGCGTCAAGTAGACAAAACGAGGACATACGATTCTGTTCGAACTGCGGTGGAAGTAATGGCACACCTTTTACGGGCCAGCGAGCGACTGGTGAAACATCAGGGGCTATACTTAGAGCCCTGTCTTAAAGAGGGGTGCCGTGGCTATCCCAGAAACTGGAGAAGGCCGAGGCAGAGGGCGTGGCGGGCCTGATTTGGAGCGCAGAAGGCGTCTCAGGTAGGTGAGAGGCTTCTTCGGGAATATGGTTGCAGCCTTACCCGCATTTACCAGGATGACAATGCCGGCCACAATCAAACCCCTGCAAAAGGAAGAAGTCTTTTCACAATTAGACAATGTTCTGCTCAGCCAAACCAAAACTGATACTAGTCGTACTGGATGAAACAGCGGCAGCATCGAAAGGAGCCATATCTCGTCAGGCTTGACCAAATCAAGAAATATATTGTGCGACACATTTTCCAGCTCCATTTCGCCTTTATAAATGTTGCAGAGCGAAAGGCAAGCGAGTAGCGCTATTTATCAATTAGGTATTAAAGAGACAAAAAGACTGCATTGAGGATTGCCAATCGTCTAGGGTGGCTTCTTGAGTGCCGTGATTGCAGTTGAAAGCAATGAGCTGACTGTTTTGTAGGACTGCCTGCCCTGCAATCCCATCATGCAACCCACCAGCTCGTCAGGCGTATTCCTCTGGCAAAGGGGGAGCGAGGAAGAGTCTCTCCAAGGGCCACCATTCCCACCAGCACTCCGGTCAGAATGGACGCCACAGCTGCACATGTAGACACCACGACTGCTCTGCCCTCTTTGAAGCCACGATTCTGCAGGAAAATCCCATCACTGAAAGCATTAAAGGTTATAAAAACCAGCTGTCAGGCAACTACAGAAATGGTTCTTTAATGATGATACTTGCCGCCTGTGACAACTGCAAAACGGGTGGAATAAGTCAGCCTTGCACCAAATTAGTTAACATGACTGGCTCATTTGTAAATCATACCTGGCAAAAGAATCCACTGCTACTCAGAGACACTCCAATCGCAATGCCAAGGGGTGCGAAGAGTTTGGAGTATCCTCTGCTGGCAAGCATAAAGCCGGTCTTGCATGAAGCCGCTGACATTCTGCAGTCCAACGAACCAAATAAAATTACTGAGAAGGGAGAGAATCATTCTCCAATTCTGTATGCCAAAAATCTCTGAGCTGTACAACACAAGGCCACTATGCTCCTTTCCACCATTTATCATACCGAACACGGCCCAAAAAACAGCGCAGACAAGGTGGCCTGAGCACAGCTTCTGCCTATAAGTACCAATTACACACCCAAAAAAAGCGCCAGCTTGGGTGCCAGTTGCGACCTCCTCCATGACATCTGCATGCCCAGCCTGCAGGTATTGCAAATATGGCCATCAACCTTCCCGGAAACAATTCAAGGTCTGAAAATTTGACAAGCTCTGCTTTCTACACATGTCCATGTTCATTCTGTCTAGAAAACCCAAATGGGCATTCGACTTCCAAATACTTCAGTTATCAGGAAGTCCCGAGCTTAACACGACTCCCATACAGTGCTACATGCACAAGCAGAGACAATATTGGCGAAGTTTCAAGGAAACCATTGATTACAAATCAGAACAACAGCAATTCAACCAATCCCCTCAGCACTATCGACCCGTTGACCGGTTGTATGCCCTTGTTCAAAAATATAAAGACTCCGCTCCTTGAAGCTTACACTCAGACTATATCTGTTGTTAGGCGTGCACTTGCTTTGACATCCAGAGTGCATCTCGGTTCATTGATGGTCAATGTATTTAATAAGCATGTACACCAGCTAGGTCGCTAACCGCTCCTCCTCATAATGCGATAAGACGAATCACAAAGCTCGAAAGGAGAATGTAACTAAATGGAATACTACTGAGTGAAAGTTTGCAAGAAACGGTCACATATGTGAAGAAAAAACTAAACCTTAAGGATAAAAACATCTCCATGAAGCTAACTTTACATTGGAAATGGCATACTTTTAAAAGGCTAATGTAGTGCAAGGAAGAAGCGCAAATTGCAACGTGTCGATTGACCATCTCTGAACTGCTATGCTCACTTAAAAAAACGAATTAAGCTCCCTTTTCTGCTTTGAGATTTTAAGTCTATTCGATAACACTAATCAGCATTCAAGTTTAACTTGCGCTAATCACACTTGCATGGCTGGATATAGACATGCCGTCATGCGCTATGCGTCTGTACTGTCAAAAACAGGAGCTGAACCTCATTAATGGTCCTTCCTGAAGTGAGCTACACCTGACATACATTTAGCATTTCTTTTGTTCTTGCCATCGAATACAGGCTAGACCATAGCACGTCCATGAAGTAACCATGAAACTGGATACCTGAAGTCCTCAAGTCATTCGCGTACATGGGCCGAGGAACATAGGATAAGACTATTAAGACTAGACTATTGCCTTACTTTGCTTACATGATCCTGAGCTGGATACAAGATCCTGATGCTTTCAAGAGTGAAGTTTAAGAAAACGAACAGCTGACATACCAGAAGTGGCGTTATTGGAGAAGATTGCTCATGTGCTTTTCTCCGTATCTTGAAATCTTGAGCCCACCATTCCAGCATGCCCTGCATAGACCCATTCGCAACTGAAATATTGATTGCCAGACTACCCTTGTCCTTAATATAGACCAGTGTCAAGAATCGGCTTTTTGCATTTAAAAAAAAACACAATAGCATGACTTTCTCAGTTCTACTTCAAAAAACTCATAAGTGTAAGCAAGCAAACGTGGCTAATTGGTGGGAATGCTGACGCCAAGCACTGCATCGTCCTGACTTGAGCTGACAATTGATTGCGATGAAGTCGGACTGGCAAAATGATCACGGTGAATCTATCTGACATCTTTTCAGAGAGATTACTTGGCAAAATACACCTTTACACCTTTGCTTCTTTCAACTCCTGATCTTCTACCTGGCTTCTCTATGTGCAGGATATATGAGTCAGGATTATCGTGTACAGTATTGCTATGTTCGAGGACAAACACCAGGAACTGAAGCAGCCTGATTAGGCAAGGGAGTCGTCACAATCGACCAAAATAACGCCTCCATGTAATCTGTCGGAGTCACAGCTTCTCACCAGAAGCACAGCCAACCAGAAGACGAACATGAATAGTCGCAATAAAGAGACTGTTTCTGTTGATTCTTTGTCATCCTCACCCGTCATCCCAACACCTGCAAAAACCACGAGATTACAACACCTTAGCAGTCGACGTGATGAAAGATCAGCCCGAATAGCTCCTATTGACGTGGATATTCTGGCTTACATGTCGGTGAACTAATTTCTTGTATTTGCTCCAATGTCAAGATAAGCTGCCAGTTTCTGCTCATTCACATCCGCCCGGTAACAACAGTATCCTCACCGATCGTCCCTGCAGCTGCTAGCGCCACACCAATCCAGTCCCGTGCATACATCGCTTCATGTAGGTAGAAATGGGAGAAAACTGCCAGTATAGCTAGCCCACATCCAGAAACTGGTTGCACAACTGAAACCTGCTCAGGCAAAAAGACCAATCAGAAAAAAACGAAATTGGCAATGTCAGAGGCTGCAGAAATGGGAAAACATGACCTTACGAGCGACTCTTGACATGCGAGAAGCAAAATCCAAAAATATTTCGGCGAACACCCTTTTGCCTCTACCTAGGTACACTGGCATACCCACTCAAGATTTGTTCTGTAGAACATAAAAAAACTGCTCAATACGCTACATAAGACATTGCTGCTCCCTGAGGAGATGTGACCTTTAGGTCTATTTAACCAGAACAATACGGGCAAACTTTAAAACAGGCGGCAGGTCTCAGGGGACATCTCCAAGAGAAAAAGTCAATGGCAAAATCTAAAACATGGTCGACCAGTGCCAAGAAGACGTACAGGAGCTTGAGCCACTGCCTCCAGCATGAGCAGTGCTCCGCTTACGTCAATGACAAGTCCAGCGACCCAAGTGCTATTTGAAAGATATGCAATTAGAACCTGCAACAACAACAGCGAAATGATAAGCAGGCTGTTTGCAATTTGTCAGTGCATGACTTACAGAAAGGTCAACACTGCTGCGCCCACCCAGCCCTCGCATCCACTGGCTCCCATCCAGATTGCCCACCAAGTTACTTGCCGAAGGTGCGACATATGGCAGACTTGCGTGGCCGTGATTGTACCTTAAAACTGTGAAACCAGCAGACTTACTTTTCTATCCAACGACAATCGAGGCAGGCCTCTGGTTCCCTTCTTTTGTAAAACTTTTCCGATATTATTGCCTGCTGCAGCAAGCACTGTAAGCAAAACAGCTTGCCACATTTCGAGAGTTGATACAGCAGCTCTTGGTACTTTTCCCCCCTGTTGTGAAAGATTTTGCAAAAGATGGAGTTGAAAATACTCTGGCACATGCGTCCGGCATTCAATTGAAGGATCCGGTTGAGAAGATTCAGGAGCTACGCATAGTAAAGCAAAACGGAGAAGTATAGCAATGTTGCCCACATCAAAGAACATAACTAGAATATCCTAAAGTTGAAGGCTCCTGTGGGAAATAGCTTCCGTGATTGTTTTTATCTGTGGTTGTCCGACGGGAAGAATTTCCATTCGTCCTTTCGCCCGTTCAACCAGCTTCTTCACAATGCTGTGCATAGATACTGCCTCAAGTATCACACTTTCTGCATTTCACTCCGTTTACGAAACGTGGCCGCTCGCTAGGCTAAAATCTACGAAATTCAAACGCTCCTTCCAGCTCCTGCAAATGATCTGTTGCGACAGTCCTCGTGCTTCTCTTCAAATCGTTATCCGTCGAGCCTCGCCACAATCACCTGTCAGCGAGGATGCCTCTCTGCGTTCATTCCGATAGACTAAACAACGCTTAAGAAACGTCATTTCTTTCGTTCCTAATGTTCCCCGTCCTCTGCAAGGAAACAGGCCTCGCCTCTGCCTGAGAACCGTGGAGAGCTCACGCCTCCCTCTGCCACTGCATGCTAGTCGTGACATTCAGCATGGAGCACTGCAATCAGATGACACATTTCTTCCCTGACGCCTTCCCCCGCTTGCAATGGCGGGCGGTATCCTCCTCCTCCGTATGAAAGAGGCCTCTTCTGAGCGACGTCAAGAAAGCAAAGCAAAGCGCCCGACGGAGGATAGCAAATTCTGTAAATTCTTTCCAGCAAAAAACAAATTTCCGGCATCCACTATGAGCTCGTTCTCCACGCGTGTGAGGGCGGCCTCCCATTGGCCCAATTCCTGACACGTCACGGGCGGCACCAAGGTTTGAAAACTTGGTCCAATGAGACAGCCCCTTCACATGTGTCTGACTTTTGCGAGACGTCTTCCGGCACGTCCGCGTGCGCGTCCCCCGCAAAGGGAGCGTCCGCCGAAAGGATACAGGCGGCAGCGCGCCCCCCAAGTCCCGAGGCTCTTCAAGGGGGGGCCTGCACGAAGGGATGAGTGATCCTGCTCCGCTCCGCTCGCAGGCTGCAGCTATGGCGGAGCGCGACCCTCTCCGGCAGGAGGAGGGTGCGGCCATGGCGGAAGGAAGGGGAATGGAGGTGCCAGGAAGTATGACTTATGACGGAGGAGAAGGAGAGGTTCCTTGCGCCGTTTCTCCTGTGCTATCTCCCGGGAGCTGGCCGCGCAGCTTTGAGCATTCCATGGATTTGTACAGCAACTCCCGCAGCTATAAAGCTCGCAGAGCATCAAGAGACAGCTTTACCTCTGAGGATTTCCTGCCCCCTGGTGACCTTGAGGAGCCGGAGCCATCATTGCGGCCATGGGTGAAGCGTGGAAGAGGTGCTCTTGTGTCTGCTTTAACTCCTTTGCTCAGCGAGTCGAATCTTGTTCAGCTGGAGGAGAATGCGAGTCGGATGAACGCACCAGATTTCGACGAAAGCGATTGCTCGGCTGCAGCTGGGAGTAATGCAGTGCACAAGATTAGGAGAGTACTGTCTAATGGTAGCGATGAATCACAAGTTGGAGTTTATGAGACGCTGGAGTTTCAACCTGGAGCAAGCTTTTCGGAAACGGCTTTCAATTCTGTTAATGTTCTGATGGGTAAGAATACAGGAATCGACTCGCTACATGTAGCCAAGCTTGAGCTTTCAAACTTTTACAAATTAAAGGATTTTTTTATCCCAGTCTTCTGATATTCTCTATGCCTAGCATTGCCTCGTTGTTACAGCGAGGCAGATATATGGGGCCATCCATGGTTGGGGGAGTATGTCAGGCTCAAAAGTGTTAATGCTGAACTGCAGTTGAGCTAGGTATTTCCATTGCCTTGCGTGCTTTTGGACATTGTAGGTAGCAGTATTCGTTTGGGAGAATATTCACTGTTTGCGACATTCCTACTTGAAAAAAAAAATGCAACTCTTTATGAATCTGGGAAGTAACCAAAGCTTAACTGCGTTTTTTTCAGACTTCACAGTTAACAAGCGTTTTATGCTAAAACAGAAACATGCAGTAACAATTATTCTTTGTACGGGATAATCTTGACAATTACGGCATACGATAGCAGCGAAATGTTAGCCGTTGTATTTAAAAGTTTCAGTTTTGAACTGGTTCCGGAGCTGCTGAGTACAGTTTGAGACAGGACAGTAGACAACTGATTTTTCTCAGGTTTAGAGAAGTTGAGTTGTTCCGAGGTGCCAACTTGTAGACGTAAAGAATGCAATGATGAAAATCTGTGAGCATGTGAAAGCGGCAGGTGTTGGGATGAGCAGCAGATTTCAAAAAAATGCATGTTATTTGAATCATCAGCATTTAGTGATCATTGCCCAACGCCCAGTTTCTCTTTGTTTGTTACTTGAGTCTAAAGTACGAAAAGTATGTCCATCAATTGAGCAGAACTTGGTTATGGCAAAATTCTGAACGCCAAGCATGAGCAAGTTATAGCTGGGTACTTTGAACCGTGTCAAGCTAAGCGAGACCTGATTCGAAATTTTCAGTTCTATTCTTGTTTTGTGATTTTTTTTTCCAGGTGTTGGCATTCTCTCAACTCCCTACGCCACCGGCCAAAGCGGGTGGCTCGGCCTCGCCTTTTTTTTCCTCTTTGCCTTTCTCTTCTTCAGCACTGGCATCTTTCTCAAAGACTGCTTAGAAAGTCGCCCAAATATTATCACTTACCCTGACATTGGTGAAACTGCATTTGGTCGAACGGGCCGGTGGATCACTGCCATTCTTCTTTACGTGGAGTTGTACTCCGTTACTGTCGACCTTATGATTTTGGAAGGAGACAACCTGGCCAGACTTTTTCCCAGTGCTACACTTGACCTCAGCTGGGTAGTCTTGCCTCCTGACCAAGCTATGCTCATCATCACAGTCATCTTTGTGTTACCGACCGTCCTCCTCAGGGACCTCAGTTTCCTCGCATACCTCTCGGCCTGTGGCGTTGTGGCAACAGTGTTGGTGGTGCTTGCCGTTGGTTGGATTGGAGTTGGCGAGGGGGTTGGTTTTCATGAGAAGGGAACGCTATTTCGTTGGAACGGCCTTCCCGTTGCAATAGGCATGTACAGTTTCTGTTTTTCCGGCCATACAGTACTTCCAAACATTTATTGTTCCATGAAGGACCCCAGCAGGTTTTCGCAGGTACTCGCGGTCCCCCAAATTGCAGTCACTATGCCTCCTTAACTCGAAACCTGACGTTCCGGGTAAAACCTGTTTACTTCTCAGATTTTTTCTCAGAAAGTTAAATTGGTGCTTTCAAAGGCAGAATGTACCTGATAGTACTGGTGTTTTTGAATTAGTAAGTGTGCAAGGGGCATGCTGTTTTCTTTCTCCAATGTTTGCTCAGCATGCGGCAGGTTTTGGCGATCAGTTTTGGGGTCAGCACTGTTCTTTATGGCGCTATCGCCGTGATGGGTTATTCCATGTATGGAGATAATATTCAGTCACAAGTGACGCTCAATCTTCCGCCGGAGTCACTCATCTCCAAGGTCGCGATTTGGACTACGGTTGTGAACCCCCTCACAAAGTTTGCGCTCATGATAACTCCCCTGGCTATCGCCATTGAGGAGCTTTTTCCATCGGGGCTTCGGAAGGAGGTCACTCAGGTAAACAAAACTCAAAGCTATCGCGATGCTCTGTGCTCACATTGGAGAGGTCAATGTGACAATTATTGCATTCCAAACGTAGAGTTTACTTCGAATCAGCACGTAGAACGTGAATATCGATAGGTGTCGATAACCTTTATCTGATCTGGCGTTTTTATGTGTTGTTTGCAGATTCTTGGGGCCGTCGTCCGCATTCTTCTCGTTATCAGTGCGGTGTTTGTGGCTCTTGTCGTTCCATTTTTTGGCTTTGTCATGGCACTCATTGGCTCCTTCTTGGGCATCACCATGTCCGTTATTCTTCCGTGCGCCTGCTACTTGCGGTTGGTTGAAGGGAAGCGGTCCAGAAGTAAACAAGTGGCCGCTGTCTTATTCATCGTATTTGGTGTAATATCCGCCACAATCGGTACTTATGCCTCTGTGAGCAGCATTTGGAATAACATCGCTGGCCCAGACCCGTCAGCATGATGCACAAGGGCGGAAGCCGTTGACCCCTCCCGCTCTCTTTGCATTTTTCCCTGAGACAATGATTACAGGTGTGTGCTTGGGAGCCAAACCCTAGAAAGCCCAATAGAAAAACATGTTTTGAATGAAGGGATGCTCCGACTTTGGGTATCTACACCCTTTAACAGATTTTGTAATAGGACTTAACTGTCACGTTACTATTACGGAAACCATTTTTCCAATGCAATTTTTGGCAAAAAATGAGTGGACCCTTCTGCCAATCTGCCTTGGAGGGGTTTACGGGCTTTAGATGGTTTTGGAAGGTTTTAGGTCAATGTCATCTGTGCAGGACAAGTGAATTGAAAACACTGCAATTACCGTCCAGTGTTTCCTCTCTAACTTTGCTGTTTTCATTTTTGAATTAAAAGACGAGATATTTGGAGGCTTTTTCCGGCCAATTGACAAGAACTCTGCATTCAATGCAAGCTGCATCGCCTTCAAGCTCTCAATACATGGAATCTGCGGTCAAAACTTTGCCCCAGCTCGAGGGCCTTCTAGCGCCGGCTTCCTACCAGGATTCCTGCAGTTCCAAGCATCAGCTTTCGGCCTCCACAAGGGCGCCAAGAAACAAAAATGATTGGAAATCATCTCTCGTTTGGCTTTTTGGACTCAACGCTCAGAACGGGATTTCAGTCCCTTTGGGTCAAGCTGAGCGAGACAATGTCAAGTGGTTGCATTTCTGTCCTTCACCAAAATCGCCATGGATCTTTCCACGGGGGAACGTAGTCCGAAGTGACGGGTGTTAAGTGGAAGGACGCCACCGCCTCCCGAATGGTAGGTTCCATCTGCATGAAATCCATACAAAGAAAGGACCGAATGATGAGGACTGCATGCTTGCGTCCTTTCCTTTTAAGAAGGGAGTCTCTACCAGTGAAGCCGTCAGGCATCCATAAAAGCTAAGTCAGCGAGGCAACTGAAGCAGGGCAATGCAAGTTCTCTCAGTGTCATCCATCACCAATTATCTATATCACTAGGGTGTAAAACCACTAACTGCCTGCCACCTTTGGGCCACTGCCAACGGCCCAACCTAGGAGCGAGCTCTCACCGGGAGGCAACTGCTCGTTGGGAGAGGATAGCTGCACGAGCTAAGCCTCTACCTACCTCCAAGGAGCCTTGCTGATACTTCGTCCTCCAGCTACGTCTTATATTTCCTGTCTAATCGTTAACCGCATCGTTTCAGCGTCGCTAATCATGCACATGCACTTTGACAATTGTGTACCTGCTTTTTATATTTTATGTTCGAAAAGTTTCTAACTCTTTAAATGAAAGCCGAGCGATGGGGATGGAGAATCGCAGGCCAAGTGAACGAAAGAGTGGATGAAAATCTTCTGACCCTTTTGCCATAACACCGTTTCGTCACAGAGATGCCGGCAAAAAATAACGACTGCAGCATTCAGTAGAGACCGAAGGATCAATAACAGATCGAAATTTCGTACCTCGTTCCAGAGTGATTGGAGGGTTGAAATGTTGAGACTGTAGATGAAGCCTTGTCGGGAAGCGCTCACGGCCAACGAGTGGCGATAGACATCAGGAGAGCGATCCTGTGAGCGGCACGGCCAGGGGAAGCACGAGAGGGAAGCAGTGAGGGAGGAATGGGACAGAGAGGAAGGGAGGGAGAGATACAGGGAGGGAGGAATTGAGAGAGACACAAAGAGGAGGAACAGAAAGAGGGAGGGAGGGAGAGATACAGAGAGAAATAAGCTCCCTGAGAAAGAGTGGAAGCTTCAATCAGGCGAGGATTCCTCACATCAGACCTATCTGGGCCCATGTGCATTCTCTTTATAACTGTAAGAAAGAATATGGATGAAGTGCAACTCCTACGAAAGAAATACTTCTGAGAAAGGATGAGTATAGGCATGCAACCATCAAGCAATATCCGGTTTGCACTAGACCAGACATGGCTTGGCAGAGTAATCCACGAAAAGATGGCAAAAAAATGTGCACAATGTATGTTGCGACCATCTCACTCGGTCCTCATCCGCTCACTCCTCCCTCTCCCTCCGGTCCCTCCCTCTTCCTCAACTTGCTGGCATGCAAGAGTTGTGCATATCGCTTCTTCAGATTGCCCACTCACAAAATTAGTTGGGGACTTCTGGAGCAGATATTCGTAGTACCAATATGTCTCTCCATCAATCTGTATCGTATCCACCATATAAGCCAAACCATCACTTAGACAGGGAAGGCTCACAGGCATGCCACAAGAAGCAAGTGGCATAACACAAAAACAAGACCTTTCACTTCGCAGTCGACATAACAGTACAATAATGAATTTACCTTATCTTCACACTTAATCCTGAAGCCCACCAGATATCCTTTCTTGAACCTTTTTTTTCCTCATTACATGTTGCATCTATGCTGCCAGATAGGCATTTTGTAAACCTGTGCAGCCACTTTGCAAATTCATGGATAACGCCAACCAAACCTTGTCTACTTCTCAACTTTCATACCTCTTCTTTGTATGTGTCATCTATAGCAATTTCCTGCAGTTTCTGTTCGGGTGTCAAGCGCTGAACCAGCCGTAGTCCATCCCACCGGCAAGACAAGATTCAGTTAGAGCCTTCAAAACAAACATTCTTGACTTCAGTATTGTTTCAACTGCTCGTGCTCGTACATCTGGGAGTATGCAAAGGCATTTCTTGACAACAGAATGACAAGTCAGAAATACTATGTCGGCTTGCCGTGTTTCCAACACACCACAGCATCTTTCTGTTGTAGAAAATAACTATTTTCCACATTTAGATACAGAAACACAATAACAGTACCCGGACCTTTCGGGGCAGTGCAGAAGCCGTTAAGCTTGAAGCTGAGCTTCGGACACCTGATTTACGATTCTTGATTGCTGTTTATCACAACTTCGATGTTGCTATTCTCAAAGGATTAAGCAACCAACTGCGATGGAGAAAAGACTTACCGCCGTCGATTTATCTGCCAATACTGAGCGAGCCACATCACGAGCAGTCCACTGCTTGGAGTCAGGCTCCCTAAGAAAGGCAGAGTTTGGAGGTCCAACCTGCAAAATCCATCCAGCATGTGCATGAGATGGCACGCCACGCTGAAGCGTAAAACAAAGATGTCCGTCTCCATACGGCACTCCGCCCCCACCCGACGTTTCTTCAACGTTGTACATTCTGTTCTCTACTAAATTTTCTTTTGAATTAATTTGCCGTGAGCAACAACTGCTTACCGACACAGAAATCACGATGTTGTTGCGGTAATCCAAACGCTCAGACACTATGCGCTGCCTTGCATCCGCTGCCCACCCCTACGAGCAGCCCTGGAGCACCGTCATGAGGAAGCAGCCCAGAGAGAGAGCCATCACTCGCTTCTCCAAGGGCCTTGTCCACCACTGCTTATGTGCAGGCAGACTCTAGCCTCACTCAACTGAGAAGAATGGCGCTGATTGTTAAGGGAGCTTGCATACAAAACTTGACATAGACCGCTGTATTGTCACAACATTCAGAGACTTACGTGCAAGCGGTGCTGCTGACGAATATCTCTCCGGCTTTCGCGTCTCAACCCTAAAACGGCAAAAACTGCGTTGGTGAAAACGTGATTGCAAACCCTAATGCACGCAATCGTTCTCAAAACGTAAATTCTCCTTCCAGTCAAGTCAGTCTTGGACTGACACACCAAATAACCAGCAAAAGGAAGCGATTGTGTAGCATACTTCAGAAGGAAGTGATTATCGACAAACTCACCATGCGAACTTGGATGATTTGCCCGGAAGGTTTAATGGATACTTGAACGCGTACGCGTTCAGGACATCAGACAGCTCGCCAAACTCCATTCCACTCAATACAGCCTGTCCAGCTGCATCACAGAGAGTCCAACAGCCTCCATAACGTCAAAACTAAGTGACTACTATAGCCCTCACGCCCAAACATTCATGATGATCGTCCATTTAATTAGCTCCAAAGGTTTTAAGGCTGACAATGATAATCACAACAATTGACGCGCATGCTAAAGGTATGCATCTAACATCTGAAAAAACAAAAAACGTGTAGCCTGTGCATATGACAATAGATGGAGAACGTGACACAAGAATCATTCTGTGATTACAGAGCATTGCTTAGTCATTACAAGAGAGTAATAAGAGCTGATAAGCAATACCATTGGCTAGCTCCGTAGCACTTCCAAACGGTGTCCCATATGGCGTAATCAATGATACTCCGCCTGTTACAACAAGACCAATAGCTGCAGCTCTGCGACTGAAAGTAGGATTGTTTGATGCCTCCTTCAAGGCCGCCTCGTCTGAACCTTCCGTGTCAGCTTGGAGGTTTGAATTGTGCATGTTAACAACCACCGGCCTGCAAGACCGGAATTAGGCATGAAGATGCAAAGAATGATTTTAGATTGCTATCCCGACCCTGTTCCGTATCGCAGAAAGATGAGGAATTGGTGTATCCAAGTATTAATGCCCCAGGCATAGCTTAGGTCTATGAAAGTGGCAAGAGACATTACACAGCAAAGGGCAAGGGAAAGGGAAGCACAGGGAATGCCACCCAGCTCGCGACACAAGAGACGCAACTCTTCACCAACAGAAAACAACAAAGACCTACCCAGTCCACACTTCCTAGTAAAGCTTTATGGTCTCAACGGGTTCAAAACTCTCAGCCCTTTTTGTAACGTTCCAAATCCAAGCATTACCTGGATGCAAGAACTAAGCTCAACATAATCATACTTCTGCCGACTCAGACTTTTTTTTTTCTACAGTGCTCAAAAACTAAACTTAAACCCTTCATTGCTCGATGAAAGGTTGACACACTGGGAAGCAGTGAACGTTCCTAAACTTTGTAAACGATGGGAGAGAGCACTGGCACGTCCCTACCAAGCGAATAACAAGAATGTGCTAAAACCCAACAAGGCCCTCGGCAATATCAAATGCAGGGAAGTGCTTATCGAAGTAAAAAAAAAATTTAGCCGGAAAATGGGATAAGATATTCGAGTGTGTAAATGTAAAGTTACTTATTGCCCTCCAAGGGATCATGATCTTTTTCCCGCCATACAGAATGCGATTTTGCAAAGGCATGAACCAATGAATTCAGAGAACGTACGCAACTGCGAAATGACAAACTTCCAGGACTTTGGGGTTTAACAATGATGAGGCTACATGTGAGAATGAAGATTGTGAACGAAAAAATTAGCCAAAGGCAGATAGCAGGGAGACGAATGACGAAAAAAAGAAAAACGATACGATGAAAACTCCTTCAGCCACTTTGGCTAAAAAATCGTTGCAACCTAAATGGCCAAAATCTCGATAAGAGAAGCCGAGAAAAAATTTCTTCAGGCTCCTTACCGGCATATCTCCCTGCTTGCCGACCTAAACGAGCTTAATCCCGGTCCCAGCTGCCTCCTTGACGATAACTTGAGAGAATTTATGCCAGTAATAGGCCCAGTCGCTTTATCACATTGGAAAACGAGCTGCTGAGCAGTGGCGCTGAGGCCACCCGGCGACATGCGGGCAGCCATGGCGGCAGCCCTTCACAGAGAAGTCTCTGCGCTCTAAGTCTGAAGACGCGTCAAAAACTCAGAGCAAATTCCGTATGAGCGCTCGCCCTTGCTCGCGTGCATACGAAAGTTGATCCGATTTGTGGGTGCACGGTCCCCACCTCCGGGGCACGTGCCCCCACCCCCGACCCTTGCCCCGGGGCACGTGCCCCCACGCCCCCGGCAGAGGAAAAACATGCCCCTTTTTCGTACCCCGTGACGTGATTACATTAAGCAATTAAAATCGGGCTAAAAAAGATATAACGTTTACATTCAATTTCAGGCAGAAGCAAATACCTGTGTTTCTTTCCGGAACGTTCTCTTTGAAGAAATCAGTGGGTGTGAATGAGAGCAGCTGCGCTTGGAGCGCTTGTCGCTGTCTCCGACTTCTCGTGGTTACTCCATTGAAGCGCGCCTCTCCATAGCGGTTTTCTCGCTTCTTTCTGATTTGGTTGGTCTCCACTGTTGTCATTTTGGCTGTGATATCAACCTCGTATGCCAAGTTTAGCCCGTTCTCCGGGTTACTGCAGTTGGCTTCAACAGCACAACTTGAGATGTCTCAATGTAACCAATGAATATCGTTTACTATTGGTTACTTATTTATCATTCCAGGGGAGCTTCCTGGTCCTGTAGATACGTGTTACTTCCTCTTGACGGAATCAAAAGACCCGTTTCTGACTGGCACAGGGAGCATTCTCGCTTGCAGAGCCGCAGTTGCGGGCAAGAAGTCTCATCAGCATGTTGCGTTCATACGCAGTCGCATTGGGCTCACTCCTTGCGGGGGCTGCTGTCGTGCACAACATTTTTCGCCCTGATCTAGTGAGCGCCTGTGGTCTTCGCCTTCCTCCCACCACAAACTAAGCGGTGTGGGACGTAAGCATGTGTTTTACGAAAAGCAGGGGGGAAGCCCTCAGCATTCAGCTGTTTTTTTAATCAGACAATGCGATGCTCATACTGAAAACTTGCCTCAGCCACCTCACAATTATAACTGGAAAAAAAAAAAAAAAATTGTGCGAATGTAAAAATCGAGAACGGAACGAACGTACTGTCATGGGACAGTCAGCTTAAAAGTGAAAACCGCTAGCCAGTATGGCAAGCTTGATTTTAAAACTCTAGATTCTAAATTTTATAGCGAGTTCCCTCCTATTCGTGGCTGACCTGCATTTTGGTCTTGGGTTTGCAGACTCTCCCTGACCATGATGGCGTTGAAGACCACAAAGGCAGTGAAAAAGTCAGCTCTGCAGACAGTGTCTCTTCGGATGAGTCTCCCGCAGCCAATGGATCCACCGACAAGTCCTGATGTAAAGCCGGCAGCGTGAATTACTGGCAGCTCTTTATCGTTCATATTCGTCCTCACCATACTTGTCAATCAAATGTACATATGGTCTACTAATACTTTTTTACTCTCATGTCTTTCCGAAAAGAACTGCTCGTTATGTAATCCCTGCGATGTATCGATCTGCCTTCCGGCGAATGTTGAAACGGCCACACGGCAAGCTCGAAGACCTCGAGGCTCGAGGTATTGTTCGAGGTTTACATGCCCAGATTTTACCTTTTCTGTGTAAATAAGGAGTCCTCACCCGCAGATGGTTCCTTTCCCTGTTGCACATTCAACCATTTCATCTCAAACCACTGCTATGTTTTGTACTACACTCACATTGGCACCAAAATGACCTCATGAAGGATGTGGAAAAAATGCTTGTCTTTACGAGGTTGAAGCGAACAATGGTACAAAATTCCTTGTATCTCAGCTTCTTAATCAAAAAGCGCCAACTGCAAACTCCGACCAGCACTAAGACAGGTGTGATTAATACATTCTCTGCGCTGGACTGCGTTCAAAAGCCACTGAGGTAATGACAGGTCAAAATTGTGCAGTCCTCTCAGCTTTCTAAGCCTTCCCAAATGCCCCACACTGAAGCCCATGTCCCCACTACCGCACAGACGAAGCCAATACATATGATGGTGCAGCAAGCAACTGCTTCGTATCTACTTACTTTGCCTTCTTTTATTCGAAGAAAACAAGAACACGGGATGATGACTGAGATGCTCATGCTTAGAAACGAGCCGATGAAGGCCATGACATAACTGAAGTAGGGCATGGCTAGTGCTATGGCGGTGCCACTGACAACCAGAGCGGTGCGTATGCAAGTCCCTGCAGCAAGGTGGGCCCCTTTTCCAGCGCTCGCAGGAATGAGCTCCTCAAAGGCCAACACGAGGGGCGTCATTGTGAGCCCGTACTTGGTGATGGGGTTCACAACTGTGGTCCAAATGGCTGCTCTTGAAGCCATGAATTCTTCTGGTAGGTTTAGAGTTATCTGGCTCTCTAGAGTCTCGCCATACATGGCATACCCCATTGCTGCTACTCCGGCATACATCAAAGTGCAGATCACAAAACTGATAATGAGAACCTGCCATGCGAGTACGATGGTCCTTCATTAGCCATCCTCAGATATGACTATGACTGGTCAATAGAGTTAAACAGAATCGACTGGAGGCAACTAACCCGACAAATTATTCTTGATTGCAAGGGCTATGCCCATGGGTAGCAAGGTATTGACAGATGCCATAAATGTCCTTACTTCAATTGGAAAGTTATGCAGCGATGCAGTAATGTGTGTGCTTAGGTTCGAAACTTTAAGAATTCAAATCACCGCAAAGTTCTGCATCCGTTGCTTGAAGTGGAGTGAACTTACAAAAGGAAACTGCTTGCGATCCTTCATCGACATGTAGATTGTGGGAAAAACAGCATGGCCTGAGTAGCAAAATCCAAATATTCCGACAGCTGTAGGAACCCCTTCCAGTTGGAGGAGTGTGCCTGAGTGATGAAAACCAACTTTGTTCACAACTCCTACCCAGGCAACGCCAAGTACCACAAGTATTGACGCGAGAACCCCCCCTGCTGAAATGAACGCCAGGTAGCTGACATTGCGAAGTAACACAGTTGGGAGAACAATGATGGCTGTCAAAATGACAAATGTCTGATTGGACGTCAATGCCACATTTCCAAAACTTATTTTCGTTTGGGGGAAGATGTATGACAGGTTGTCGCCCTCGAGGATGAGGAAGTCGACTGTGACCAAGTAAAGCTCAATATAGAGTAAGAAAGATATAAGCCATCGTCCGATGCGGCCAAACGCAGCTTCCCCAATATCAGCGTAGGAGAACATTCCTGGCTGACTCTCCAAACAATCCCGAAGAAGAATACCAGTGAAGCAGCAGATGGCTGCAAAAATGACGAGTATCGAGAGACCCAGCCAGCCAGCCTGAGCAGTCGCATATGGTGTTGAAAGAATTCCGACACCTTCACCACAAAGGCAACAATGAAAGAATGGAGGGCCGAGATCAGTTGATGAATTGAAACCGGGCCATGCTGTTGTATCCTCAGCAAATGAATAAAAATATCAATAGCGTACTTTCTACGTTCTTTCTTTCTTTCGCCTTTATACTGAAGCGGACGTTGGCATAACTATTTTAAGGAACTTGCAAGGCCTCATCTTGTCGCCTGGAGATAATTTTCATGGTTCTGAACCAGTACATGTAGCAGAGCCGGGAAGACAAACTATGGAACTAGCAAAAAACCGAAAAACTGGTTTTTGGGTCATATCCTGTTCTGCCCTGGATAATGGGTCTTTTTTTTTTGAAGGAAACGTATTAGAAAATGAGCGTACCAAAGGCCGCATTCGTTTACATGTTGATGGAACCAATGCATAATGCACTTGTTCTGTGATAACAGAGCATCGGCAAATACTACCAGTAAGAATGAAACACGTGCTCTCTGGCCACGATGCCCGATACTAGAGACTTTTGAAAGAGGCACAAATGCATAGATACATCGTCAATGAAACTGAATCACAAGAGCAGCATTTGAAGTGAGCAAATGCTCACCTGTAAGGATGTTTATTCCATTCAGGGTTGCCCTGAAAGCACTACTCTTCTGACTCGAATCCGCCGAAATGTCCGTCTCTGGATTACTGTTATCGTCCTGATCGAGAGGCGGCCAGGCATTGTAGTCACCTCGCTGTTGCCCTTTCTCGAATTCTTCATTATCTGATGTCTGTCTTGACTGTTCACTCAAGAGGGGAACCACTAGGCCCTCCAACACCGCTTCCGCATTTTCGCTGCTGGTCACGCTGCTTGTATGCGTGCTACTGCGTAATCTTCCACTATCGAATGCCCTTCCAAACTTGCGGGTAGGAGTCATGTATGAACTATGCGCAACAGGCGAGGGGCTTCCAACAAGATCCGACATCGAGCGTCCGAAACTCCTCGGCCAGCTCAATGGCGTAGTTGGTGCGTAGCCAGAAGAATCATTGAGCGTGATGCCCGTGCCGGGAGCAGGGAACATTTCAACGTCCTCCTCTTGCTCTGCCCCCTCCTCCGACGGCAGTCTCCTCACACGATTGGTGCCTTCATCACCGCCATGTCTTCCAGCTTGGCGCCTTGGAACTTCCATGGCTGCCTGCCTACAGTGCAGTAGTGATAGCTGCCGTAGTATTCTCTCCGGCGCATCCCTCTCCCTCCCTCCGCCTCCAAGCCTCCGCCTTCAACGACTCGGCAAAGCGTCCCTGCCAGCAGAGCCTGGCAGCGCGGCAGCGCGCCACGTGGACTTGCAGCGCCACGTGGCGGCCGCAGCGGGCTCGGGCTCCGCGCCGGCCTGGCGCTGTCCCCGCGCAGGCCACTGCGCCGCCGCCACGTGGCACTCGCCAAAAGGGTTGTTCGCCGGTTACCTCCAGTAACCTGCGGTCACTTCCGGTCACCATTGGGCACCGGCGCTAGCGTACCGGATAAAAAATACAGGGGCGAAAATTTCATTGAACTCACGATGGCGAGGCCATCAAATGTACATGGACAAAAGCAAAATGTGGAACCACGGACTGGTCGCAAAGGACCTAAACACAATAAAACGAAGCTATAAGAGCGGAAAACTACGCGATAAAAATTTGCTAGCGTGGCCAATTGTAATTGGGTTCGAGAGAATGGAGAAAAGGCCAAGATGGTTGTGACGTGACCGGCGACGTGCCACCCCTGGCCGGATACCGCGCTGCTGGTCTCTGTCTGGGCGGGCAGACGTCAAAACGTTCGCTTCCCTGCCCGATCCGAGGGCGGTAATTCTGAAGTAGCCCTCCGACGGCTGCGTGGAAAGTTTCCGCGCCAAATGCCGCAATTTGAGGTCGCTGATTGGCCCCAGCCTCCGTCGGGCAAGACGGGCACCTGAAAACGTTATTCGGAATCTACCAGCGATTGGGGCGGCGCGCTGACCGAAAAACTTTCTTGCCGAGGGCGCGAGCGTCAGCTGCTGCCCGGCTGCCCGGCTGCCCGGCTGGCTGGGCGGCCATTATTGGCGGCCCTTAGCCCTAATCCGGGCCCAGCCCTAACCCTAATCCGCGAGACCGGCATAGCGCCTCTCGCTCCGCCTCACCCTGCGAGGAGGAGAAGCAGCTCCTGCTCTTTCCCCAGTGCGGCTCTCTCGCCTCTCTGCGGCAGGCAGCCATGAGGAGGGCGCTGCAGGCTGAACCCCTCATGCAGCATCCTTCCCCCCCTTACGGCTTGGAGTTTTCTCCTCCTCCTCCTCCTAGCCCTCAGTTTTCCTCCAGTCCCGACCTAGTCCTCCCCCCCATCAGCCACGTACAGGCTATCCTTTACGCTCTTGTTGTAGCGGCCGTCATCCTTGTGGCGCTCTGCCTCACCATTCGCGCGCTCGTTTTGCGGGCGGCGGGACGCTCTGCGGCTGGGCAGCAGTTGGCGACGCAGGGGGCTCGTTATGGCAATGGGGACCCGCTCGCTCCGCCGGGACCCATAGGAATCCTTCCGGTAAGCTCCGCGACTTCTGGGAAAAAAAGGCGAGACCTTGGTAAAGCCGAATGGTGGCGCTGACTGAGTCTGTGCAAGGACGAGGGCTGGCGAGGAAGTATGGAAGGGTCTGCATTCACGCAATGCTGCCAGGACACGGTATGATGTCTGTTTATGCCGACTGTTGCATCATAGCCTGTTTCGTCATGCTGCGGCCGAGGAAGCTGTTGTAACACGCAGCGCAACGCAGCTGGTTACTTTTATTCTTTTATCAAGTGGTTATAATACCCAAACGCCAAACTCCAAACGTAGGATGCTAGATGGAACCCTTTGCTACATCCTCTCTACCACCTTTAGCTGTCAATGGCAGTTTTGGGGGAAGACGAGCCCCTATGTCCTCCGTCGTGAACGTTTTGACTCCTATCCTGTTTACCCTATTCAGCTGAGAAGGCGTTCCTTTTATCGCTATAAGCTCTCGGCACTACAGTGCAGCTGTTTTTAGAGACTAACAGTTCAGTGCAGTACACTGAATCATTGCATTGTAGATATCTTTTCGATTGCAGAGCAGAGTTCGTTTTAAGGAGGGTATACAGGTGTCAGTCGATTCGAGAGATTGCTTTATTTCACGTGAGGTCAAGGTCTCACTATTCATGATTACCTTTCTCCATCATGTTGGTGCTTCATTCATCCACAGAGGAGTTACTTTGGCTCGTTTGTCTGTTCTAGAGCTCCTCTCTGCCCATACAACGTTCAGAGTTTACTGCAGGCTGTCATCTCTCAGGAAAGCATGTCAAGGTGGACCTTTCTCCCTTGATTTGTTCGTTGGCATTGCACTAATTCATAGACCAAACTTTCTTGATCAGAAAGCCCTGCTTTCGCAGAGCACTGAATGTGCCGGCGGTAGTTTGAAGCGATGGCAGCCATGGCTGACTCCTCTCTCACTGCGAGTCAGCCCTCTGTAGGCACGTGGGCCAGGCGCTCCATGTGGGCCGTTCGCTGTTCCCAGTTCAGGCGGACCGCTAACTGTCGCGTTCCGTGTCCTGCTGTATTTTGGACGGATCCGCTCCGTCCGCGCGTCGCCCGACGTTCGTTGTCCGTACGCGGTCGGACTGTCCGATCCGCCATCATTGCCTTTGACTCTGAGGTTGATCGCGTCCGTACGCCGGCCGCCCTCAACCGTCCGATGGGCCGGACAGATGTCGTCAATCGTCACTCCACATGCGGTCAAATCAGTATAGTCCGTACTGTCATGCTGACTTTCAGCTCGTACGGACGCGAGAGAGAGTTCCCATTCCTCCCTTCCCTCCCTCCCTCCCTCCCTCCGCCGGTACTGCATGTCCTCTCTCTCTCTCTCTCTCTCTCTCTCTCTCTCTCTCTCTCTCTCTCTCTCTCTCTCTCTCTCTCTCTCTCTCTCTCTCTCTCTCTCTCTCTCTCTCTCTCTCTCTCTCTCTCTCTCTCTCTCTCTCTCTCTCTCTCTCTCTCTCTCTCTCTCTCTCTCTCTCTCCCTCTCCCTCGCCCCCCCTCCTCCCTCTTCTTCCTGCCAGCGAGCGTGTTAGGGCTTGAAGCTTTCAAAGCAGCCATGGCTTTTGCGCATCAGCATCAGCCGGCATGGCCCGCCCTTTCCTCCGAGCCCGCGCCCAGCGGGGTCCACGTTCGGGCAGCCGTCTACGTCGGGACGGCGGTCGCGGTCGCGGTCGCAGTCGCGGTCGCGGTGGTGGCCAGCCGTCTGCGAGCGCTTGGGGACTCTCCAGAGGCGCCTCCTCTGGCGGATGGCAAGGTGCTGCCGTGGGGGTGTGGCGCAACTCTCGGAAGGCGAGAGCTGCAGGGGGGAGAGCTAGGAAGGAGAGGAGGGAGGGAGGGAGG